>JABMBR010001624.1:0-30608 GCA_018881525.1 Meteorus sp. PSUC_FEM 10030008
TATATATATATCTTATTCTCCTTAATGATAACTGATATACTATTGAGGATAATTAAATAATGCCAAGATATCAAACACGTGTGTGGCGTACTCGAGATAAAACCGAGTGAGCGTTTCTCTCTCATGATAAAGTTGAATCGAAACAACACCTGTATCCATTTCTGTGTTTGCTTCGTTACTATTTTTTTTTCCTCCTTTTTTCTACACATTATTATCATACGATATCTATTCCTTTCAATATTTTTTTTCACTGTGTCTCATGATAACGAAATAAATTGCGACGCGTTGACGATAAATATTGTTGGAAATAGCGTTTGGAAAAGAAGTGAAATCAAGAGGAATAAAATTTGGTTTTTCTTTGCATATTGATGTTATTGCTGAAGTAAATGACACATGGGAAATGAGAGTGAACGCGAGTGTTATTGGGCCAGTCGAAGGGACCCGAAACGATCTAAAGTGAGAGAAGGGAAACATGCCCAACTGTATAGGCTGTGAATGGTTCCCTTTATGAGCGCACTCTACTGACTACTCACTCAAGCGCACGTGCGCTGCCTCAACAGAACTGTATAATGTACATATACATTTATAACTACAAATATTGTATGTGTTTGTGTGTGCGTGTTGTGTGCCTATGTAAACTCGAACCAGCCATACGTGAATTATATTTCTACAAGATGGATTTAACAGTATACCGCGCCATGACCCATTTCGTTTGTGTAAGTTTTTGTATTCTATATTTCTTTTTGTCTACGTTTACGTCTGAAGAAATTGAAATAAAAGAAATTTCAAACAATAGTACCGAAGCTGCGCGGGTGCATTTCTTCTATGTTTTTTTTTATCCAATTTTTTTGTTTCTCACTTTCTCGTTCGGGCCCTTGAGACGGAATTTTTTTTCAAATGCTATAACTCCACGGAGTTATTTTTTTTTTCTTACAAAAGACTTGAGGGCACGAAGGAAGGGAGACGAATGGAATTGGATGTGGAAAAAAAATTATTATTGGGAAAATAAATGATAAAAAAATTGTAAATTATAGGCGAATAGCAAAAATGCAGGTTGAAAGCATATTCGCGTGTGCGCGCCTCAAGCAGTAACATTGCTGGAGAACATAAGTTGGGTTATATCCATCTTTTCTTTACCTCTTTTCCGTACTCTGACAATGGGCGGAATTAATGAAGGGACTACGTCGTGGCACATTTCTTTATATCATAGCTCGTCATTTAACGCCTTGCGAAAAAAAATAGAAATGAATTGAATAAACGAGACAGTATAAAATTTCATCATTTATTTTTCATACTCGCAGATAAATTTCTCTATTCCAATGAAAATTCTGTGCCAAAGAGATATTGGAGCACGTCCCAGTTGAGTTACTTCTTTGATTAAAAAATCCAATTGATAAATCTCATGTCCTGTGAGTAAAAATTTATTCATTCCTCCGAGTCACACAGGAATCAGTTCACCCCTTTGACAATATGCCATCACGATTGGCCATTTTCATTAAAAAAAATTAATCGTTAACTATTTTTCTATCCCAATTTTCTGATCACAGCGTTCATGGTTCATTGCTTCACTTGGTCAATCAGCAACGAAATGTTTGAAAACCGAGTTCCTCATAAATTAACGTTCTATCAATTCCACAAATACAATTCACCTCACCCATGGAGAATAAATAAATTTCTGTATCACAAACTTACAATTCCATTGTACATATCTTACTGATATCAAAATAAATATCAATAATCATATCAACCTCTATACATTTCTCAGAATCGATTTCATTTATTTTTTGTTTTCCGAACATATCGATTGATGGTACACAGATTAAAAAAATCTAGGTTGAAAGTTATTATGAGGTTAGGTTATGTTAACATACGTACAAGAAATGAACATGAGATAAGCAGTTATAACTTATCATAATAATTCTATGAATAAATATGCTATCTAAAGTTTTGTTGCTTCATTACATTAATTATTACTGCATCGTGTTGAAGATCCGGCTTGAAATGTTTATCTTCATAACCAATATATAAATATATATCGCGAATAGATCGAAGCTTGGTGCAATAGAAGATGCGACTGATACTCAACGATTTATAGCACTTGTTTCATTGCATCATTTCAAAAATTCTCAACATATCTATCGATATCTATGTATGTATAAGTATATTTGTATTGACGCTGCAAACATTGCGGAAATGTCCTCTACAAGGATTTAGTCATGCAATTGATGATTTAATTCAAGATAATTTATTAGAACGCAACGTGTTAGCAAAGTGGGAGACTGCACGTCGCCAGCAGCGTGACTTTCTTATCAGAATGTTTTTTATTATTTTTTATTGTTTCCCCCCTTTTTTTTTCTTCTCGTTTTCATTGTACGTGTGTACATACTTTTCTCGCACCGCTGGCGTCGCGTGAATCATTCGCTATAGGCCACATCGTAAACTTTGGAACGCCGCAAGGAATTGTCAGAGGAGTAAAAAGAATATATTGATGAAAAAAAAAAAAAAAGAAATGGATTCTGCATGTGCTGGATAATATTCACACATACATATTTGTATTGATTGAGCTCACACAATGAGCGATTAATGGAACGTATCACTAACATTGCTGTGGAAAATAATATTTTTATTATTGTACAGAAAGCCATTTTATATTCCAATTAAATATTTTAATTTATCTATATAAATGGAGGAAATTATTGTCGATTATTATGATGTCAATTATTGTATTAAGTTTAAAAATGCGATTGATTTATTTGATATTTTTTCATTCGCAATAATATTCTTGTGCTTTACATCACCAACTACGATTTATTGAAAATCGTGAAAAAGAGCCCCGAGAATTCTTCCTTCATTTTATTTATTATTGTTAACTTTTTTCAAAGACTTGTATCACATTGAAATAATTAGACATGATCAATATTCATCATTGTAACAGAATAAACAAAACTATTGAATTCATAGTAACAATTAATATTAATCAAGTGGATAATTATCAATGGATTTGATGTAAAACATGTAACTTAACATGTTGAAATAATTAATAATTAATTTTCTATGTTCATTAATACGACATTAATTGTTTTTGTATCCACGACCGCCCATGGAGATTAAATTTCTGATCGTTTTGACATTATCGCCGGCGTTGTATACACATTTTCTTTTGATATGTATATACATATATAGAGAAGCATTACATTTGGCAAATGCCCAAACAGCAAGTTTAATATTCATCACTTGAAATTGTGAGTGGAAGGATGAGCATCGGAAAAAAAAAACAAAATACACGAATAATATATAAAAGAAGAAATGAAATGAGTTGGTATTATTCCATCATTCTCCAGTACATTCATGTACTGAATGAGTGTGACCGGGCAGAAGAAGAAAGACGGTTGCATTACTCGAGCAACGTTTCTTCGTCGACCCACCGCAGACTGGTCAACGATTCGCCAGCGGGACGCGAACAACGATGGGGGAATAAAAAAAACGAAAGAAACTAAATAAATAAATGAAAATAAAGTTGAAAATAAAGGAGAGCAAGAACAAGAAAAAGGGAGAGAAGAATTTTATCGATGCACCCTTTGCCATCACCGGAAATTAACTTCATGAAAGAAATGTCACTATATATATATATATATTTGTACACCATTATCGAGTTTCTCATTTCTGAGTCGATCGCTTGTTGAGCAGCTCGATGCACACTCGAAGCCATTCATATATTTCTTGCTCCTCCAATTTTTCCTCGATAATTTGACGATGACATAAATAAATGAATGAATAAATAAACAAATATGTCTGAATTATTTCAATGACACTGGAGAAAAAGAAAGTTTTTACAATTATCTCAAGAATTATTGAAGGTTGATAATTAAAATGACAATGCGTATTGTTAGAATGGTAAAATTTTTGCTGGTCATATTTATTTTTAGTCATGAAAAAAATTTGTGTAAATAGCTTCTATGGTATTCGTGATCGTAAAACCGGAAATTATTTACATGTAAAAATTGTAATCGGAATAACTTGCAAACTTTTCTCTGATATTGATTCATATACAACTTCAATACGACTACAATAATTTTCTTCATTCTTTTCTCATTCGTCATGAATATAAATTCATTCCATTTTGCGATGAAAATATACACAGAAAAGTGCACCTTTATTGAATGAAAATATTTCTGATTGTTTTCTTTTCAACTATCTCGATCAGTTGCCAAGATCATAAAACTGGAACAGTGAAGTTAAATAATTCATTGTGAAAATTGCTAAAGCTGCACTGAACTCCCAATATAGTTTTTAAATTCTAACAACACTAGAGAACTTCCCAAACATCAACAAAACATTTCCCTAAACTCACAATTGTATTACAAGTGTGTATTGCATAGAGTATTACTATCAGAGCTATACAATTTTTCCATTGAATTGAATTAAATTGCCCATGTGTATGTATATACGTTAACATTGATTGTAAAAAGAAATAAAACATACGCGAGTACGCGCACGACTCGTTGTGTATACTAAGAAATCACGTTTAGTTGGAAAACATGCGAGCTAACAAGTACGACTACTGCAAGCCGGCAGATAAACACGAACGCGGCCTCCTGAACGCAGAGTGCAGAGTAGTGTATAGGTATATATGTTGATAACGAGAGCGATAGAGACAGATGGACAACAAAACACAACAAAAAGAAAATTGAGAAAGAAAGGAAATGAATGTCGAGAGGGTGTGCGCGTGCACGAAACAGAGAGAGACAAAAAGATAGTGAGAGTGTACAAAAGCCAAAGGCATACTCCATCATTCGCTTATCGAGCATATTAGCACGTCGGCTCGTAAGCGACTGCATCTCTTTTCTTATACTTCGTGCGAACAACAAAAAAGAGTGAGGGAAGTAAAAAAGGGAAGAGTAAAAAAAAATGAGGAATAAATATATAAATGAAATAGTATGAGATGCGGTGAGAGAAAAAGGGAGAAGGTGAAGATGAGACTCACGAGTCGAAATTACCGGTGATTCTATGTTGCTTGTTGCTCACCTCGTTGGTGTTGTGAGCAATTCTAAAAAGATTATGGGTCGCTGATGACGTTGAGCACTGGTTCTGAGTATTTTCAAATGTGGAGAGAAAACTTATGCATATGTGCATGGATATCGATATGTGATGTGTGGATATTGATGGTTGGATGGAAAATCGAAACAAAATGTGAAAGTCGTATAGTCGTTGTAACTTAACACCAGTTGTAACTGCTCATCGTTTGGGTAAATGCATCGTTACGTTTTGTGTTTCTAGACCTACGGGATTGAGCTGATTATGGTTTTTCTGTGAAAATTATTCGGCAAGAAAATGATACGAAATGCAGTTGGAGTTGTGCACAGTGAAGGGATTTATTTTCTGTTTGATTTCAGATGTTTGTTGATGATTCATGTGGGATTTCTAATTTAGATTCTCGCTGAATCTGAATGAGGAATGAAGAAAGATGTGAAGAACAAACAATTTGTTATTCTATGGAAAAAATATTGCGATGTTTACATTGATTGGGATATTTGAATAAACATTACGAATTTTCGAAACAAAATTGAAAGATTTTTATGTTGATGTAAAAATCTTTGATTTCATGATGATGATTTATTAGTTTCGAAAATAACAGTCTGTAAAGGTTTATGGAAATTTTTCCACTGTGTATAATTTTCTTGTCTGCTACTTGACTTTTCAACAAACTTGACTCACCTCAATCCCAAGTGTCCATTAAACACTCAAGAGCGTTGTGTATATACGGTGAACAAACAAATTACATTCCTTATTACAGTTGAAGTTGTCGCGCGCCATCCGACGATAGTTGACAGTGAGTATAAAGTGGACCTCGACTGAAATGAATTTTTCGAAACATGTAGAAAGCAGCAATGTCTGTAGCAAAAGTTTCACTTTGTTCACTCATCTGTCATTATTTTTAACATGATATCCACAATAGTCACAAAATTAAGGAAGAAACTTGACAATTGCGACAAAGTTTTCCATGCGGGTTAATTTTTAGAAAAATTGCTGTGCATATTTCAACAAGTTTTTCATCTTCAATGGAGATGAACAACCAGACCAGGGAAAAAATAGAAAATGTGAGGGGAGTCAGTTGTGAAATTGAATAAACTTTGAGCCCATTCACTACCTCTCATTTTTATGTTTCTCATTAATTGTTTGCAATTTTCATATTAATAATCGTATGACACGGAAATAATAATCAAAATTTAATTTCACAGTACTGAATATCTTGATTGACTGAATGAATATCAATTGAGAATGAGAAAAAATGTTTCTACAAATTAAATGGAACACAAAATGACAACAAAGAATCCAAGAGAGTTCTTGCAAATTTTTACTTCTCTATATCTAAAGTCAAAAAGTTCGACTGACCTTGTACACAAACTGTTCAACAGAGAACGTATATGTTTTTATTTACTAAAATGATGAAATGGTAACTGTAGGTATGACATGTGTATGATTAAAATGAAAATAAAGCCATAAATATGAAAAAAAAGACAAAACAAAAGTAATACTTTATTTTACTTTCTTGTATATATTGCTGAAGAAGCATTACTGTCTTGAGAGTCTCGTACCACGCCGTTTAAACTCAACATGTACGGCCACCCGTTGCCATAAAATTTACCACTGTACGTGCACACATACGACAAATGTGTATGCGCAAGTATATCTTATAAAAAAAAGAAGAAGACGCATAAGAACCAAAACATGAAAAAATAAAATTATAAAAAGGGAAAAAAAATAAAGAATAAGAGAAAGATCAGGCGTCCTACGCGCGTGTGAGATAAATCGCGTTGAAGTTAGCGCAAAGAGACGTTGCAGCTCATGCCACACCCTCGTTTCGTTAAAGAAGTCGAAGACGTATACGAGTTCATAGCCGTACATATACAATTAATCGCGTGTGGCCAAGCTTCATCGTTGGTCTCTCGAAATTATTTATTAACTATAATACTTCCCTTGTTATACACTGCGTGTTGTATTCGAGTTCAAATAAATTTGCAAAGTTTTCGAGGGCGCTTGGATTACGTATATTATGAATATTTTGTTTGAGATACATAAAGAGGAGAGAATAAGGGAGGAGGGAGATTGAGAGGACACAAACGTCATCTCGGGTTTCTTACCAGGGTGCACCAACAAATATATGCATATGTTGTGCTTGTGAGGTAAAATAAATTTGTCGAGGTGAATTGGTACGAACGAATATTTTTCAAGCGTTACATACACATATATATTCACATATATATGGATGAGTCGGCAAGATATATAAATTTACAATGTGGTTAATTCATTACATTGTCATTGCATTCACGCGAATAAATGTTAGCTGTGAATTTACGTTTTGAATTTGAACGATCGAGTGTGAATAATTTTAATTGATCAACAAAATGAGAAAAATAATTATAATGAGAATAAATACATTTTATAAGATTGTAGTTGGTAATTATTTATGTTTAGATGTAACAGCTGCAAACTTATGATGAGACGAAACAAGAGTGGAGAAAATAATAATAAATTATAAATGATGCATAAAAAAAATTGATAATATAAAACTGACGGTAAAAATAATACGAAATTATTATCGTTTATTCAAATAGAAAAGTTTCCATGATGAAGTATTTGTTGACATGACAATGGTTGATATTTTATATGCGTTGATATCTTGCATTGTTACTCAATAAATTCAAAATTTCGAACTGCTTAAAAGAACTAAACCGTCGACAGATGAAAGCGGCTGCAATTGCGGTCATCAGATCGATTAATTCTTGCAAAGCACTCAGTCATCGGTCAAGGTGAGGGTTACTGGTATGCTTGCATGCATGATTATATGTTTGAACGTGACACCACCTTGTCCTTCATCGCCATTCATCGATTAATCGTCACCGAATACGAAAACACTTGGATAGACGTCAGACAAGCCAATTAATCATTGTGCCTTAATCATTTCACACATCAGGAAGATGAATGATCTCACCAATGTATTGAATTACTCATTCATACGAATAAAACAACTGAAACTTTGAATTATTATCCAATTTCCAATTTTACTTTTTTGCATCATTATGAGATTGCACTTTTCAATTTATTCAGGTTATTCTCATCGAATCAATCACGAGGGGATATTCAACAGTAGTAGTGACATCGTATGATATTCAAAATTCTACATTGAAGCGAAGAGAGCTGTTGAAGAAATTGAAATCGAATTGAATAGTCCAATTTTCTGCTTCATCGAGTTGTTTCATCCAAACATTCTGTGCTGCTCATCTGATTTGTTTTTATTTTTTTTTTGCAATTTTGTATGTATCCATTTTGTATTGTGAATTATAACGGTTGAAAGAATATCTTCGAGACTTGTATTCATGAACTACACTGGTAAATTTCGGTCGCGTATTTTTTGGAAGTTTATAGTTGTGCAATAAGGGTCTGTAGTCGGAGCCTTTGTTCGTTGGTTACACTTGAACTATATGCATACAAAACATAAATGTATGTGTGTATGAGAATATACCCCACACCATGAAATATTTTTGTTTCATTTTCATTCTCCTCGTTCGCTGTTTTCGTTTCATTTCGGTCCCTGTGTCGTTATTGTATTTTTAGTCGCCACAATATCAACTCACAGTCGGACACGCCCAGACTTCTGGTTTTTGCATGGGAGGAGAAATATTCGGGAATAACCACACGTTGATATTTCATGCGAGAAACATATTTTAATGCTATTGTTTTGTTTTTGGGATTTTCGTGGTCATATAGAGGAAACATCGTGTAGAAATAGGGAATGGTCCTCATCGATATGTTCATTGTGTTTATTAACATTCGTAAAAAACATGTCTGGATCATGTTTGACAATATTGGAATGAACATTTACGGTATATCGAACCACTGCTGATGAACTCTGATGCATTGAAGTTCCAGTTCATTATGATCATCATTCACCACATTTCATTTCATTGAGATAGCAGTGGCGGCTTTTAGTTGCTTCATCTGTAGATGTTTCTCCGACATAAAAGTCCGAATTTATTTTCCCCGGAACTGGGTACGTTTAATGAAGCCTTTTTGCTTTATGTTTGTATTGCCATGTGAGTTGGCGTCGTGAGGTCAACTCTTGTTACATCTCGTTCAGACCTGCTGAGCGAATGTAACGTCCAAAACTCTATTATGACCCAGCTGCGGTATCGCGCGACAGTTCAGGGGTGAGTGAATGCAAGATGAGTGAATGTAGGGTAAATGAATGCGAGGATGAGATTCCATAATCAAGGATTCCTTATGATGAGCGCAGCTCTTCGACATCAATTTCTTACGAAACTTCAATAACAGGGAGGGGAGTGGGATACCTATTAACGGTGGATGCGGAACTTTGGAGATGGTATCCAAAGATTGGGTGACTGTTAACAAGTGATCTCGTACTGAGTTAGTCTCGTATTCAATCGTTTCATCGTCATCAGTCGTGTGTGATTTATGTTCGCCACCTAGTGGCCTTCCTCGTTTCAACACTATCGGAGTAGAAGGGATCTCTACTGGCGTCAATTTCAAAAACCGCAAGACCCCGAAGACTCCTGATGTTTGTTAACATGTCCGGAGCATATAAAGTATATTAATTTGAATCTAACTAGTGTACAATGTTGTGAGACACGATTTTATGTCATTATAAATTAATATGAATATCATTCGTGAAGGAATGCATAAAGAATGTAGAGAGGGATAAGAAAATGACGATAATAATAAATAACTGAATAAAAAATGATTGTGTGGCCTTCGACAGTCGACAATTTATACTCGTCCTCGATTTCTCTTCGTCTTCTTCAAACTAACATCGAAGGTCATGCTCTTATATATATCATTCGCACCCTCAGTTGCGTCGACATAAATGGCCATCCGTCGCTTCACGTTCTCTTCTTCCTGCATATATTTTTTTTTTTTTTTACACTTTTTTACTGTGAAATTTTTTATTCATCTCATTCTCTTTTTACTCTCTTCTGTACTCACTTTACACGACTAATTGCACACATGCTCAGCTCAAATTCATTTTACACTTTGTTGTATTATCGTCGGTGCAATGACATTGCTGTGTGTATGAAATTTTTTTTTCTTTCGCTCTCCAAATGTTCTTCTCTGAATGAATGTACGCTGGTAATGAAAGGGAGATGTGTCCAAGTACTTTTGATGGTACACGAGTGAAGCAAACGTGTGATAGAGAAGTGTCGACGGAATACATAGAATGTCAGCTATATATCAAAGTGACATGTGAGAATGCGAATGACAGAAGTCCAATAGTGTAAAAAAGACTGGAGCTTTGGTTCAAATATTTTTCAATGCATTGGCGTCATTTAACAACAGTGAAATGATCTGATAGTTGATACTAACACACATAGTGTCATATTGTCAGTTAATTTTATAACGTTTTGCGTGTTGAGTAGTTGATATCAAGTGGAAATAGTTACACAAGTCAATGCACTCTTCATCCACAACGTATAATTCATTCTTGAGATTTGCTTTACAAATTTATCTAACGTCATGGTTAGAACGTTGAAGTTTTCCATTCAACCTCTTGATTTATCATTGCTTGTTGTATATCGCATTATATTTATTTTTTTAAGATAAATTAACGGATGCACAGTACAGTGGACGACATGTCTGTATGCTGTGTAGTGATTTAAGGAAAGTGGCAGAGAGTGAAAGACGAAGGTAAAACTAACTGAGGAATTTTATCTTTCACCTCACACTCTCTACACACCACATACGTTATATACACACACATAAAGTGTCAATGTTTTGAGTAAATACAAACACTTAGTATTTCTATATCGCATCGAAGAAATTCAAGAATACAACTCACATCTTTCACGTTTTCATGACGACGAATATCTTGTATGTAAAAGAAAAATGAATAAATAAAATACTGAGATAAAAATTACGATGAGTTGAAAATATTTTAACTACATACTTTACACAATTTTATTTTTGATTTGTTTATTTGTCGTTTTTTTTTTTTTTTTCACCTCATCTCTTATCTCTGATCTTCTTCTTTTAACGTGGCGGTTTGTTGATTAAAGGTATATATAATACGCACCTTGAGTGCAATGACGCCCTCTCTACGCTTTCAACGGGATCGCATTTGCTCATTAGCATTTTAGTTGGTGATCTGAAAAACATTTTTTTCTCTCATCATGCATACCAACCCCTTTTTTCGCATTTATACGAAGCTTTTTGCATACGGAAAATATTAGTCCACATTCTGCGCTGGCATGTTGTTTTCTTTTTACGTGATGTCGCAGTTTTTGGGATTATTTTCATGATTTTCATTAAAATGCCATAGAATATGCGAATTCTTTTTATTGCGAAATTATCGAGAATAATTTTTGTGGACATTTAAAGTCACCGATGAAATTTATTCGCACATGAACGTTCTCACGGAGGGAAAATTTATGTCGGTATTTTTGATGATGTTTCACGGCATTTTTTCATCTACTTCACTATTTTATTCGAGAATTTTTTTCTGTTAAATGAATCTACGGAAGGAATTATTTTTTATAAGATTCAGAATATCTCTGAGATCAGAATATTTCACCTATACATTGATAGAAACTTTATCTGTATGTTCAATCATTCAGAAACAATAAACATTTGTAATTTAACCCACTGAACCACTTTGAATGAGAAGTCCTTTATTGTTTTACCAAAATGGCCTCAAATTCATCACTGTCGGTGCTACGTTCGCTCACTGTCAGTCATTATGTCTCCCTTCTAATTATTCCTTCCCTTACCTTCATGACATTAATCTAATATATCTGATTGAAATTTAATCTTCTATCGAAGTAAATTGTTCTATATATTTTGCATTCGATCCAAATTCAATTATTTCAATAAAATGTAATAAATTTCTCATTTTCATTGAATTTATATTCAAATGAAATTTCATCTCAAATCATTTCCCAGAATTTTCCAACAAATTTCAAAATAATTTCTGTAGGCAATCAAGTTTGAATACATCACCCAAAATGAAAAGCCCCCAAGGTTTTAGCGTGGTCATGTTCACTCGTAGCTCTTTTAACAACCCACGTAAATTAGAAATATAAATTTATCCTCCTCTCTTTCACCTTGTGTTTCATGTTGTTATATTTCACTGTTAAGCGACCACGATGTTCCTCTCACTTTGCAAGAAACGTCAATGTGGGTGGACGAGCGCGTGTCTCGCAGTGTAAAGTTGCGACGACGGGTAAAGTTGCTCGATTCGTATAGAGGAACTTTTACAATCATATACATGTATATATAAACTGATGTAGTTAAAATCTGTCGAGTCGATGGAAAGTGCTAGCGAGTCCAATCTCATTACTTGAACACTATTATCGCATGTGTTTGTTTGTTTTTTCACGTTTTCTTTTTCTCTCTTGCATTTTATTTATTTCACTCAGACCAACCCACGGGCAATTATGTTACACGTTTTCTCCCACAAAACTAAAGAAATAAATACACAGTTAAAACGATTCACTCGACAAATATGTTTAGTGCAGGCGTGTTTGCACAATTATTTTTTTTTTTCCATTCACAAACATTTTAAACATTTTATACATTTGTGTCAATTTGTGTGGACAGTCAAGAAATTAACATTTAAAATAACACAAATATTTCATTTTAGATTGTGCATTTGCAAAAGGTGAAAAAATTTCAAAAAGTTCACCAATGGATATTGAAATCAGTGAAATTCTTAATTATCTACACAATAAAATACAGAATCATCAGTTATTGTCTCTCAAAATAATTATTTATGTGTTTTATCTTACGAAATTACATTCGCTGTTGTGTCTATCTTAATATTGTCACTACAATGCCATCACAACTAACAACACCCACAATCCTATTGTGAACGTGCGAGGTGCAGCATAATATTCTACGCAACATGGCCCTCTTTCTTTCTCCATATCTCATTTTGTTTTTCAGAAATAAAAATACGAAGATGTTTGTTGTGTATATGTTTATATATACATTGGCGCCCACCCAAAAAATGGAGGCGTATACATGTTTTGATATAAATAAAATCCTGCCAACAATAGTCAACGTCATCATCATTGACTCATTGTTTGAATTGGCCAATGTTATTGAAGAAACACTGCATCCAAGAAACTAAAAAATTTCTTATCAAGTAAATGAGTGACGTAAGCAAAATGACACAAAAATGACAGTTCCATTGTTAAATTTGTTTTCAATGAAACATCTTTGTGAAATTTTCAATTAAATATCCATGAATTTTGTCATAAATAGATTAAAAATTATGTCTGGGCTTCGCAACGTGATGATGATTATTCAATTTGTCATGTCCAGTGACACTTTCGATACTGAAAATTGTTCTGCTGTCCAGATTGATTGATAACTTCGATGAGAGAAGAAATCAACAGCATAAATAATTACGAACTAAATTTCTTCCCTCGGCAATTTTATTCGCCTTCCCAGATGAATTTTTATTATTTATTTTATGCAAAATCAGGTGATACTGGTTATGAAATGTCTCAATCAAGAGCTATTGGTTGAAGAATTAAAAGAAAACAGACAAAAATTGAATGAAATAATAAAACCAGTAGATTAAAATATTCCTCAGAGTATTACAAACGTGCTCGTGTTCCATCAACTAATTTCTATCAATAAAAAAATGAAACATTTCTATTTATACTTCTTTATATAAGTGAAAACGAATAAAAAGAGAGAACAATTATTATCCCCCGTTAGATTTTGCATTATAGTACGTCTAGAAATCCTATATCTTCTTCATTTATACGTTGCGTTCGTGTAATTATTATGTCTAAAACCTGTCGCTCGCGACTCTCTTGGTAACGCCCTCTTCATCATATTTTCTATACCCCAACAATATATCGTGGAACATACGTGTGTACATATTTATACCGTCCCCACAATTTTATACCGTCCATACTGAATCAAAAAACTTTAACACTCCCAACGTCATTATTAAAACCAATTATTACTTAATTATTCTTTTTTCTCTTACATTCTTTTTTGATTACGTGTCAATAAAACTTGGGACTTGAAAATAATTTTATTTTTTCTTCTCACAAGTTATAATTTGTGATAGTGCGAATAACGTTCAATTTCCTCCAATGGTGCATGACGATAACCGTCTGACGCAGGGGGTGGTGAAGGGAGAAAATATATGTGTGTATAAATATAAGTGTAGCTATAGTCGATAAGAAGGTAACGGTGCTCACGCTTCGCTTATTTATAGCCAATGGTGAGGTGTGGCGCTGTTTAGTATTATTAAAATCCTTGTCAGACTTATCTTCGCTTCCGTCCAAGTGCCAGGCGAGGTCTCACCAATGAGCATGTGTTCAAATATATATATAAGAATATGTCCATAGGTGCTTTATTTATCGCATCTTGATATGTTTCGAGAGCAAAATATATTTAGGCCATGTTGTTTGCATCAAATTTTTTTAATTTAAATTAGATCAGTTTCATTTTATACCATAACTCAACACTACGAATCTCGGTGATTGTTTTCGTTGGCAGTCGCCTTTCAATGTATGTCTGGAAAATATTCAAACTTCTTGATTGAGTGAGCGATAATTTTCAAAAAATTTAAATCAGTAATTTCTCGTTGTAAAATATATTTCAGTCTGTTCACAATTACCCGAAAATTTATTCATATTTTCTTTCGGTTATTTATAATTTTATTATTTACAGTTCGGTGAGATGATTATGGAGTAAAATTCGGAAGAATTTAGAATAATTAGGATGTTGATGCTTGCTTGATGGTATTCAAGAGAAGACAATAGAAAAAATGAACATAAAATTGGCTCTCATTGAGGGGACGAGCTTTCTATGTTTGCGTGAATTATTGTGGGACATTGAAAACCACATCGAGGCCACCGCGACGATTTCAAAAATAAATACTTAACACATTTATATACGTGTTTACACACTTTCATGGGGCGGCCGACGAGCAATAATAAAACAAACTCGAATAGATCTGAAATATACCCTGTAACAGCGCATAAGCGCGTGCCATCATTTACTATACACATATATACAAATGTTGCATCTCTCACGCGTTGAATACTTCGGAAATAGGATGCGGGATTACGCCGCATCATAAGCAGCAAGACCGCACGTGGCTTGCCATATCATCTACAAATAATCCATCACTATTTTTAACATCCTCTATCATCATCTTCATTCATCCAGCATTCAATTCTCAATTCAACTCCTTTCTCATTATTGAGAAAAATTCGAGGATCATCACAAACATTTTTCTATGACTCATCTTCTTCATAATTGTCCAAATAGACAGAAACTAAACAATGAAAATTCAACTTGCTGAATTAATTTCTCATGTGTTCAATCGCAGAAAGTTCGATGGTAATCCAGTGGAAGAATAAAAATCTGTTTACAATCAAAATTTTCAATTGCTCGTACTGTTAGATGAAAAAAAGCTCTTTGGAAAAGTGAAATTAACTCACAATATCCTTTCAACTTGAGGTCAGAATGAAGAAATAAAAAGTTGCATATTTTATAAAGGAGCCTAAGTAAAAGCCGAAGTAATTTTATCATTTCATAAAAACATGCATCCACACCTGTCAACCACATCTCTTCTATTTGCACAACTTCAATACAAAGTGAACACGTCTTAGATGGATATATGTATATAATCCTTGTAAGGTATAGGTATAAGTAGCCACAGGTCTTGTCTCATCTATATACAGAGGCCGAAGGCGATGGGTCATTGAACTGCACATATAAAAGGTGTATCATGATGGTTGGTCGCAACTCTTACCTTTACATATACACACATAATTCCTTGTCCTCGAGGTCCCAACCTACGACGATTCTCCCTTCATCATCATCATCATCATCATCATTTTCTTATTTTTCCTCATATACGTGTGGCGTGTCCAACATGGTCCAGCTTATATTCCTTTACAAGTACATATAAACCTGTACTGCATGAACTTCATGTGCAATAGCATTAAAGAGAGTGAAAAGAAGACGAGGAAGAAGAGGAATCACCCGTCCACAAACCAGAGAAGTAGACATTTTATCCGCGCTGGATTTCCCGGTAATATCGCTCGAGATGCTCACACGTACGGATACTCTTGCGCGAGCGCTTCTTGCTCTGTGAGAGATTCTTCTTTCGTGGGTTATGCAGCATGTGTGTTATTATAGAAAATCTTGTTTTATCCATTCTTGCAATTCACGACTGAGCACATCGATTCTACAGAGAACTTCTACTTCAATAAATAAAATCATCGTTATTGTCATGCTTAGTTGAGAGGGATTTTTAGATTTGCATTTTTTTCTACATTTGTTGAGGTTCTGATGCTTTGGAGTGTTGACGTGGATAACTAAATTCGAGGATGCATTTTCAGAAATATGTGAGATTACGTAATTCAATAAAGTTGGAAGAGGATGATGAGGAAATTACTGTATAACAATTGCAATGAGTTATGATGTTTATGTGCAGACGGATTGACATGAGAAAATGAAAGATTATTAAAGAATGGAGAGAAATTTGTGATGTGTATGGCAAAATTATTGGGAAGATTTCGGCAGACGGTATCGAGACTATAATAATCACATTTTACGATATTTCATACATGAAATTATGAACGAGATACATTTTTTACGATTGAAAGAAGGCAAAAAAAAAGAAAACCAACAATTATGTATCAATACTTCCATATTTTTTTCAATAACATAAATAGATATAATTAAGATGACATGAATTGGCATATGATACCACAACACAAGTCACATCGGTAACTGTATAAAGAGAAAAATATAAATTTTTGCAATGTCGTGTAGCAATTTTGACTTTAATTATACCAAGAGTTGTCAAAGAAATTTTTCCGTTGCATGTTTTGCGTCGATGTATATTTTCACATTATACATGAATACAAATACTGACATGAGTTTGCATCGAATGATTGCACACGTGGACAACATCATGGTGTTGGTATATTTCGCAATGAGACCAAAGTCGCCAAAAAAGGTGGCGAAACTCACGAGAGAGTTTTTGAAAGATGAAAGAGAACACGAAGAGGCCAACGGTGGTTTTGTTTTTGTTGAAGTGAATGTGAATCGCTTCATGCCCTTATTGGTAGAACATAATGTGGATTACCTCTTCTTTGGCAATATAATATTTAATCACCGAATAAAATATTGTGTATTAATACTTTTTCCAACTACTTATTACAATCAATGGTGAATATACAGAATCATAAATGAGTTGATGATCAATCATCGTACCACAGTGTGTGCACATGTGTGAAGGTGAGATACATTATCTGACATGGATAATTTAAAATATATTTATACGATGAGCAACATCATCAACTATTTGCATTTATCTATTTACCAGTGATATCAACATATACTTTAGAAATGTCAAGGCGTTATTTCCAAGTTTTTCCTATCAGATGTTAATAAAATTACCACTTTACAATCTAATAATATCAGTAACATCTTGAAAAGAAACATTTAAATGTGTGCAAACTCAAGAAAAATTTAATTTATTTACTATTTATATGTTGAGGTTAATTTTTCTGTTTTTTTTTCTTCAGAATTGACGATTACAACATGATGGCAGTGGTTTGGTTGTTGGTTGTCTTGCTCATGCGAACGATGATGATAACGATCGCGACGGGAGACTTTCGTCACATTTCCTATGAAGGTAAGACCAACATCATGGAAAAAAAATAAAAAAGAACGGATGAACTCATATGCATAAATTAAAAATAGTAACTCTGTATAATTAGATCAAAATAATATGGGTGTTTCATCAATCCTAATTTTTTATCGTCCTCATTAAATAGACATATAATATAACTCTAGTGATTTTTATTTTGTATGTTTATGCGTGAGTAAGTTCTTACCTCGTCGTCAATCAACGTGTCCAACCTTATTCTCTATGTCTACCTCCTTCGATCTCTCCTTTCTTTCCCTCTTCTTTTTCTACTTCTCTTTTTGCATGATCCGTTGTGTTCCACTTTAGGAACAGGACCAACGAGTTTCCTTCACATAAACCATGAGGCCTTTTACCACTCCGAACTCCAACTCCATTATGTTCACAACCCTTTTGGACGCTCAGGAATATCGATGAAGGTAGTTCTTGTCATCAACGGGATGATCCTGTGGAGAATGCAAACTTCATATAAAATCCCTTTTTACAGAGGACTAGTTAAATGTTACAAAATGGACTGGAAATTATCTCTCCATTCTATTGAGGAAAATTTCTATCAAATTTAATTTGTGGTTTATGAAAGTTAGTCGAGTTATGAAACTCAAAACTTTTCTTCTTCTCTGAGGTTAGTCGCCACAACCAGAGGGAAGACATCGATCACGACATTTTATAATTAGTCATATCACAATTTTTTTATTGGACCAGTTTGAATGCATGAAAAAGCAATTTTATTGTATTCGTGACGATTGAGAATCTACAACTGTGCAGCACATTTTATCGTCGAAATTCAATTAAGAATTGATAATTTAATTTCTAACACCAAATTATTGGGGTATTCATCAAGCCCCCAAATGTTTCACACAAATTTTTAATCAAATAATTCATACAAATGTTGAATTTACCCCAAAAGTATCATGAAAATTTTGCTTATTCAATTTACAACATTAACCCAAATGGCGCTTTGAATTTTCTTCACTCAATATAGATTCAATTTCACACTTACACAAACTTCCAAGTGTTCAACCGCTCCCACGGAATCGCACAAAATCTATACTTAATACTTTTTATACTTTACTACATAGCCATAATAGATTACTTCGTATGCGCCAACATTTTCCATCGATTCATATACTTTATACCTCACTCAGATATATACACACTTGACGATCCCTGCAATCGTCGCGGGAATCCTATGAGAATTGCGCCCCAATACTTTCACAAGTACACGTACATTTCTATACATGATGGTATGAATGGAAGTGCTATGAACCGGACGCCTGCAGTTAAGCCCCCATGGAAAACCCATGGAGCGTTAATGAACTCGCGCTTATTTACCGTTTCATGTTCGACCTGATTCCCATTTCAAACACGCACACAAGAATATGTACATAGATATGAATATACATACGAATATATATATTTGAAACCTTAGAAAAGCGACCCCTGGTGATGTGCAATAACTGCAATGCGCGCGCCACTGCCCTCTCGTCAATTTATTTATCAATTTTTTCACTAAAAATCTCTTCACTTCTCTATTAATAATATAAAGTTTATCGAACAGTTCATTATTTTATGCACAATATATAAAATGATTTACACTTGGTGAAAGCGCGCTAGAATTAATATACGATGCGTTTATTTATGTGACTTTGTTTATTTTTATAAATTTTCTTTTTATCTCCATCAAAGTTTCACATGTTCAATGCGCATAAAACGTCGTTTGATTCTAATTCGGCTAACACAAGAAATTATAGTCCAATCCATTCAATTTTATATTATTTAGTTGAAAAAAAAAGATGAGTAGCACACCCAACTGTTATTAAATATTTTTTCATCTTTTTTCTAAAAAAAATTACAATTTTTTTTCTACTCATTGTAATATAAATAATTTTATTAGTGAAAGCGTGTACAGAGCGCCTTTTCGTATATAATTTTCTCAATAAAATAATGCAATTTGTTTATGTCTCAAGAGATGATACATAAAAATAAAAATCCGATATATTTATGTGGATATGAATATAACGATAATTTTCCAACGATCATATGGCCTTTTGTGGATCGGGGTGATATTCAGAGTCTACTTATTCTCTTTTATGTTTTTATCATCCGATACAACGACGATCTATCTATGCAATATATATCTATATATTATTTATTTTTACTTCAAGTCTCTTTCTTTCTGTTGGGCCGCGTGACGTCGTTGGTTTTGATACCGATCGTCGATGGCCGTACGATGGCTCTGTTAGGTCACGTCCGTTTTATATACACCATAGAGACAGGGTACTTTACCGTTTCAAATCGACATTATTAAAAGGCTGTCTATTGCAATTCATACACTCGATTTCACTCAGATATATTATCAGTATTATTATCATTGTCGCCCACTTCGCTTCAATTAAAATAAAAAAATGTTCTATCTCATTTCAAATGAAACGGGACAGAAATTAAAAGAAAATATTATGAAAGATTTACAAAGAAGACAATTGTATTTCCTTAAAAGATAACACGAGTACGGTTAGTGTTTGACCGTTGCACACTACTACTTACCATATATAAACAAGAAGAATACTTGATGCACGTAACATGCATATGAAATTGTGCATAGCGGAGACAACCGAGTTGTGTGAGTGTATACGAATGTGCATTTGTGATCAGTGGGGGAAAATAAAAGAATGATGGAAAAATTGCCTGAGGAATATTCATGAATACAACCTGGGTCAATCGGATATTATGAGTCTGTACCTTCACTGTCGCTATGCACATATCATTCTCAAGACTATCTTATTCAGAGAATATCAGGGTATGAGTTCATAAATGACTGCATGCATAAACCCAATCGCCTTTCAATCTTGATACTGTTTTGAGGTTATGTCAGACTGGGAGCTCAGCTCGTTCTTGTTTGCTTTAGTATATTGTTCTTCAATTTCCATGTCATCAAAAGTGGAAGAGAGAAACAAGAGGAAAACGAATTACTTATAATTATTATGGTAAAAGAAGATGTTTAAAAGTGGTGTATAACTGTGGGAAAGTTATTGAACATCAATTTCTCGAGTATGAACGTTTGAGAATAAACAGCTCGGAGATGATTTGAGAAATTGAAGATTCTCGTTTCTGTGATGGGAACACTGTAGGTAAATACATACAATAAATCTATTGTATGCATAAGAACAATAATGAAATTTGAACAATGTCCAACAGGTATTTGCAATTATTGAACGCATGGAAAAATTGAGGAAAAAAAAATGCACAATTACCGTTCGAGACAATACGACGAGGGAGTGTCGAGTCTAGGGGTCTTCTGACATACGCTGACATACGAATATATTCTGTATGTGTATACGTGTAGATATATGAACGTAAACCGTCTCCCGTTGGAGTTAACGCCGACAGAGTTGTAAATCTCGTGGTCCTGTCGTAAATCACCCGCATATTTTCTCTCTTCGTATTCGTGCACGCTATTTCTTGGGACATATGAGCCGCCACCATCACCAACACTTGTGTATCATATATTCTATACGCTTGTGAGCACCATCTAGGCGTGCCTAAACAGTCGCAACACGTGAAACATGTGTGTTACACGTAGAAACAAGGCCCACGCTTATACTATGTTATCCCAATAACACTACGACGATATAGTGCTAAGACAAATAGGAAGAGCAAGAAAGTATCTCACAATGGTTCACTTACAATATCTTCATCTGATTTTGTCATCATCCATCGCAGATGACAGAAATAAGTTCGGTCTTGTTGGCAAATACTGAAATGAAATTCGAGCAATTAAATTCACAGAAGGTTCAATGAAAAAGTGGAGAATCGGGTGCAATACATTCAGAAAAATGTTTTATTCTATAATTGAGAGTAGAATCATAATTTGTTCATGTAGTAATGGCATTGGACAATGAGGCTAAAAAAATTAGGGAAGAACCGATTCATCATGTGATCCTGTCTTCAAAAAATTCACAAAATTACAGAGTGATGATAATGATGACAATAATACCTATGCTCATATGGAAGTTTGTGGAACATATAATGTATCTGTCTACTGATATAATTTCCACGGACTACATTGTAATTTGCTATATCGCAAATTGCACAGATACAATCAGGAACGAGCAGTGTGGTATGTTCAGCAATTCTCGAAAAGTCATGATTCCCATACTTCAATAATCTAACAGTATTCCAAATTTTGCTATCTTCACAACCACTCTCAATGGATATCTCCTGATTCTGCCAAAACGTGCCATAACTAAATTGTCCTTTTCACTCAAGTGTTTACATAATTTGTTTATTTTCATGTTTTCTCATTGAGTACCCAACGAAATGGCATGTGACATCGCAAGTTCTATGTTGAATGAGATACTCCCACTTTGTTTCACGAAGGAACTTATGTAAACAACTTTGTTAGTTCACTACATATTGAGATAATTATGATGACAGAGCTAATGGTTCGTCTATTCATCACCGTCTCAATGCACTCCAACCTCATCCATCAACGATTGACATCTTTCAGAAAATGGAGTTATTTGATATGTGTATGAAAAATCGTGCAGACTGGGAGAAGTAGCACGACGTCATTGTCCATTTTGGACCCATCACTTCTGCACGTGACAAATTAATTAAAGTATGTGCGAATAATTGAGCATAAAACAACAACAAAATTTTTATATCAACATGTGTATCTGTTTCTCATTTATTTTCATACTCGATATTTTATATATCGAACTCATCTTGTCTAATTTTACAGATATACACATCACTTGTTGGTTGAGCAACATGTAGATAAAGAGTAAAATAAATAAATAAATAACGTGGCGTATTCTCGCGTGGGCGAATCGGCGGCACGCGCCTCTCACTTCGTGATTGGGTGGCAGAGAAGAAGGAAGAGAGTACAAGTTATACCAACAAGCAAGCCACGATCCCACGTGTATATTTACTCCTTTAGAAACGGAGATTTTGCTTACACACTCGCGCGTATTCACCTACTGCACATATAAATTTCACTTACATCGTCTCTTCCTTCACTCAATTGCTCTATACTATTTCCATTCATTCTACCATATATCTCCCTTTTCCTCGTCTCTTTCTCTCTGCATACGCGATTTATTATTTTTTTTTTCCTACCCATACTTACAACACTGTCGTAAGAACATCGCAGTCGTATACAAAGCCCCATTGAAGAAGAAGCTCTTCGCGTGCATTTAATATGTTATGGTTATGAACATTGATAAATAAAATTATGAATTAAAAATAGAAAACGAATGACATGTGATGTGCGATAATTTACATTTTCTTCTGGAGAAAATTGACGTATACAAAAAAAAATCGAAGCAAATATATAATTATAAATGTTTGTACACATGCCGGAAATGAAGATGATATTTGTTATCTCATATTATCGCTTTCTTCTTTTTTTTTCATGAAGCATTAATGCTGTGTATACTCATGGCATTGCTGTACAGTTGTTACACAATTCGAACGGTGGATTGATTTTATGTTTTTGTGAAATCACCAACAAAGAAGTCGCGAAACTTAATTTCGTATGGAGGACTGGACTCGAAGGACCCATGGGATTTATATGTACGCACACATATAAATCGTATTTTGTTGTCTCACGAAAAAATCGAAAACCCAAGAACCAACATACAATTTCACAGATTCATATAACTGGACACACATGCGTTTGATTCACAAATCACGTACATATTGTATAGCATTCTATCAGGAAGTCGACGCCATAAAATCACCATAAAATCAACCCCTTGTATATATACATGAAAAATAGGTTGTCTCTTGTATTTTATTTTTTTTTCGTTTTATTTTCATTTGTTTCTGCCCTCTTCTTTCTATTCTTCTGTTCAGTGTACAATGCCAAGAATAGTAATATCAAATTATTATTCTTGAGACTGTGCATTTTACTTCGAGGTGGTTACAGAAATAGTTTAAGATATTGGTAGAAGTAAATGGGGCGCGTTTCACATTTATGCGTAACAATAATAAAAATTGTTGGGTGTAAACTGAGTGTATCAAAATTTAGTGCTACGAAAATTTCATTTTTGTTTTGACGTCTGAAAATAAATTTAATTTCTTTCACTCTACATGCGCACATAATGTATTACTTGTTTTATTATTTCTCATAGCACGTTATATAAACCAAATGTTGTTTCACTGAGCACACTGTACTCTAAACTAACCTATACTTGTGACAAGGAAATTTTCTGTGGGTGTTGAGACGTATTGCCAAGCTCAGCTGCAACATAAACCCGAATATCCACTAAGGGCGTGACTCGCAAATCGTCGGAGAAACGTCTACAGCAATTTTTTTCTTATTCTATTAAAAGAAATAAAAAATGAAAAATAGAAGGGAAGATGAAAAAACAAAAAGGAAGAAACTTGTACGGGTACTTGTATACAATAAAAATATCTATACAAAGCCCACACACACTAACGTTTACATTGAATATGTATTCCTATCCTTTTATCTCTTGTGTTCGCCCTTTTGTTCGACAAGTGTGCAATTATTCACGGCACCCTGGATCTCCAGATACTGACAATGGAGAATGAGAATACCCAGAGTTTGCATCATAGCACGAACATATAATTAATAGAATTATTTTTCACAACAGTAATTTTTATGTTCTTTATTCTTTGCTAAATATCCATATGAAACATCCGATTTTTTTGATTGGATACTCGTTGATGAATTTTATCGAAAGAGATGTGTTCTGTAAGACTTGATAATTGACCATTCCAATTATCTTTCTCCCTGTTTACTTTCACATCAAGAGCCGGTCTTGAATCATGAAGTATCTGCGCAATACACCAGACGAGTAATGAACAAACAATTTCCTATATGTTCTTTAATGGTGGAAAAATATACTGGAAACATCGTTGTCAAGGTCATTGGCTTTTATATGATATACTTCATATACATATTGATTCGGATTTAAATATATTCATCTTGTATAGACCCAGAGTTAGGAGTACCTTCAATGTTGAGTGAATGATGATCTCACTGAATGATAAATGATACGACTTCGAGAAACTACTGGAACTTCAATGAAACTCTGGAGTGATATCGGGTCTTATCAAAGTTATCAAATCTCCAAACAAAGAAGAAGCTGGGGCTCAATGTCTTAATTCATGGGAAGAAATACTAATTGAGATAAAATTTTTGTACTGGTGCAAGAGTGTTATTCTTCAAATGTTATCAATTCCTGTTTCTTTCAACGTTTGGGGTATCCCTTTCTATACTGATGGTGTTTATCAGCCTCATTTCGTCGTTACTTGCATATAATGACCACTTTGTAATCTTAATAAGGACGAAAAATGGATTAACCAGCTCAATATTCAAAGATTACGGCTTCCATCGTCTTGATCCAGCTCTTGATCACTTCATATTCACATCTTGACTTGAGCCACAATTCAATACTTGATGAATACACAGATTGTCAAGTCCATCATGAGTATTCTATCTGTGACCGAGTATGGAATGACTTTGGATAGCTTGTCAGGTGCTTCATCAGTGAATTTCAATTGATCCATGATAATAACAACAACACTGGCGCCAATTCTGTTCCGGGAGATGTTGCAATCCAACTGAAATATTTTTAACTGGGCAACGAGTAACTCAATCGAGTGGAAACGATTTTTGTTATACTGACATTGCATTCTGTAATTAAAGCAGCATCAATGTCAAGCAATTACTAAACCGATCTCCAATTGAATCCAAGTTCGCTATTTATACAGCTATGTAGAAGTTTTGGTTCTAATTCTTGAAGATTGTAAATTACCTGGTAAAATTATTCTTCCAGTGAAGGTGATCATTGGAAGAATCAAGCAATTAATCCATCCACTTATCATGTCAGTTCACGATGGGGCGGATCCCAATATGGTGCTTATGCTGAAACACAAAAGTAGAAAGATAAAACACCGAAAAAAAAAGAGGCGGGAACAGGTCGAAGGGCCCTGAGAGGATGCTTACAATTATACTCAACAGAAGTGTCGTATAAAACGCATAATCATCGCTTCCTTATATTCTTCCTGCATTCATGCAGTGATTAATCGACCGCCGGGAATTAATTGTACATTAATTAATCAGTACAGATGAGAATATTATTTATCAATAGGGAAATTACATCGAACATTTCTCATGTTCTGTCTTGCGAATATTATTTTAATTATTTTATCTTGTTAATATCATAATGAAAATGAACTATCTGATAAACATTGGGAAAAAGTTGTGTAATTAAATTGCAATTTGTATGTTGAACGGTAATTCCACAATTATTCTCTGAAGTCACTCGACATTGGTCATTGAAAATTCAGTCGCTGGTGTGGTCTCAATCTTTGGAGATTGGAATCGCTTTTGACTATCATGCTAATCATAAAATTTTATTTTCAATTATTTTAGTGGAAAAATTTCAAACATTTTGATGAAACTCGATATTTTGATAGAAGTTGAATAAGAAAATGGAACCTGAAAGGGGAAAATATAATGCCATGTCTGAAATTGAAGTAGGAAACAGTGAGACATTGCTCTGCTGTACTGAGACTTGTTAGAGTAAAACAATCGAAACGTGAAGTTCGAGCATGTGTGTACGTGAAACGCATTCTTTATAAATAGGTATATATAGTAGTTGAGAAACGAAGCTCTCGTTGAACAGTTCAAAGACCTTGTTGGTTCCTATGGTGAACAACAAGGAAGGACAGTTGGCACTACACAGCAGTTGAATGTTCGTATAGAAGGAGATTCGTATTTGCTCGTTGGCTTTGTTTTTTCAAAGCAGTACAGAGTGTGCCAGAGCGCGTTCATCAACCACAGAACAACTCACACGAAAGACTGAGATGGAACGAGATGAAGAAAAAGAGCAAGAAAGAAAGAGCAATCGTGATTGAGATGCGGGCGATTTTTTGTCAGACAAGTGCCACGACGAATACGAGGGAGAGCAGATTTGTCGCGCCATACGATGCTTGGGACATTGCGAGCATTGAATGCCGTGAATCAAGGTCGCCTGTGTATGTATATGGATGAAAGCGCAGTAGATAAAACGAGACAGAAAGAAACCCACATTGTGTTTTTTATTTATTTTTATCGGCCTTTTTGCTCTATTGAATAAAAATGTTTGATGGTGAATCTATGAACGGGACTCTGCGGTTGTCAAGTGATGCATGAATAAACTTGCACAATTTATACTTGACATTGATAATAACATTGATGGTGTTTTCAATGGTGAGGAAAAAAAAGTTATTGACTGGTTTATATGGGATACGAAAAGTTCACATAGCAAATGGTGGATGGAAGAAAATACCAAAATTTTTGGCTGGGTGTTATATTGAATGAAGACTATGTGGATCTTCATGAGTTGATGTTCAATCCTGCTTGATATGTTGGGATCATTATAGCGATTGTATTCCATGATCCAAAAATGAGGAAACATAATCAGGACATGGTCATTTTCTTGATGGAAATTATTTCAAATGCTTTTTGAGTTGTTCAAAATGTTTGGCTATTGATTTTGTCTAGGGTAGCAATTTATTCGATGTGTTCACGAGCACAGTAGTGATGAACGATATTCCATCATCTTCCTGTCATGTTTGCTATGAAATGTAACAATCAGAATTATAACTTCGGATTCAAATATTTAAGAATTCCTACGGTCGCTTTGTGCATAATTTTGTATGAAGAATTTATTTAATTTGGTTTGTCATGCAATCGGAAGATGCTCTGGACCTCCCATATTTGACTTGAGGGCAAATGTATATGAGAAATTCCATGACACCTTTAGCGACAGATCGATTACATGGAAAGAAGGAGAGAGAAGGAGCGATTGGTGGTATAATGTAGGAACACATGAAGAAGCAATAAATAAATAAAGTAAAATGAAGCAAAATGAAATGAAAAACGTGAGCCGCAAATGCAAAAGCTGGTGAAGAAGGTGCGTAATCTTGAAGATGATCATTAACGTCACGCACTCACGGAAATATATGTATAGAAAGATCTATACACTCTTACAATAAAATAAAAGTGAAAAGAGAGAATAATAAAAGAAAAACACTTGAGAATGAATAATGCGGTCCGATCGAGTGAAAATAAGAAAGACGAAGGAGAAAAGTGGGCGGAGTTGATTGGAGAAGAGAGGTTGGTGCTCCTGCTGTTGAACTAATACACTCTGGTATCACGCAATCCACTGCTACTTCTTCTTTAAGATCAATATGAATAAAAAGAAGAAAGAAAATGAAAGAAAAAACAAGAAATGAGAAGGTGAGAAAAGAATAAGACGTAAATTATTTTATCAGATTCAAATTAAGACGATGATTATTCACATGCTCACGCGAAAAATTGTGCGAAGAGATGAAATGTTTCAGTTTAGGGGAAATTTATGTTCACAAATTTGATTAATGTGATTTAAATTTTATCATCGGCGAGAATTCTTCCTTATACTCCTTCATGCGATGGTGCTGATCAATCTGCTGATCAATCTGACATATTTTCAATTTGATTATTGGCAATGCATCATGCTCTGCTCATTCAATAAATACTTTCGCTTAATTAACTTTGAGTGCACGAGCCTGCCATGATGTGCACATATATTGTGCCTGAACTGTTATTGTACCCTCACAATTGACTTTTGTTCTGATACGTTGTTACGTGAAACAAAACATGGCGAATTCATTGCTCGTAATTTTTATTGTGAAATCCATCGGATGCCGTGCTGTCCGGAATTTTTGCAAGAATTGACCACACACTCTGTGACGCTTCTGTTTATCTTGAATCAACTCTGTAATTTTTATTTTCGTACTCTCCTTAAGTGGTAGTCGTTGGTATCATGATTGATGGAGAAAAAATTGTCCGGAGAAGCAATCACTCAAAAGAAGTCATATGAATGTTGCTTTCATTTGTATTTGATGTTCCTGACAACCCGGAAACCTACAAATGAAACCAATTAGATTTTCATTCCTCCGTTAGTTTTTTTCCAATGGAAAGCGCATCCTGAAATTTGATATATCAATTATTCATATAGAAACTTTTAGAATAATATCAGCTAATTCCTTCGTAGTGCAAAACAACTATTGATAAATACCTGATGTAGATGAGGCATCAAATAAGTAATGACGAATTCCATCAGGGTTTTTCTGTTAGAGATATTCGTCAATTACTATTAAGCTCATTTGTTTGATTGATGTTTCACTGCGAAGATTCCAATGAACTGCCCATCAATGAATGTGAAAAGGTTTTATATGTCGTGGTAGGATAACAAAAATAATATTTCTTGTACTGAGCACTGGATGAAAGTTGGAAATTCAACCAATATTCTCGGTCATTGGCGCCACATTTCTTTTCCTGAAACATACAACGTGCAAGGAAAAATATATACCACAATATATTTATTGGTAAGAGCTATTTTAACTTGCAGCTCGCGTGTAAGAGATAAACGACTGCGATCAACTCTCTCGGGGATCTCGTTGAGATCAATGAGACACACTCTTGCGTTGCTTCACGTACTGATTTCTTGCTCGCTTCTTATTTTCGCTCATGGTTCACGTCCTTTTCCTGATCGCGAGTGCAGCGATTGCGCGCGCGTAAGTTTAGTACACTCGCAGTTCTTTTTTCGTCTTTTCATTCTCGATACGACTCTTTCTTCTCATTCTCCTCGTCAGTGGTAAAGCTCAATACACACTGCCAACGGCTTGGAACACGTCTTTTATTTTTTACCATTATATATAGTGATCTTCGTTTCGCTTCTGCACCTTTCCATCGTGCTACCAGCGCCGGTAGCACGTCGTCGTTGTCTTCGTCGCCTCTTGTTCTCCTTCATCGCGTCATTCGCATCCTCTTTATATTCGTTTGTATATATAAACTATCAAGCCGTTGTCGCGCCGACTTCTTTTTACCCGTAAATAAAAGCCACACCGTAGTCACGTTCTCAGAAACTGGATGGCAATATATTTATTTTTCATCGAGTATTTGAAACAACAATAAATGTATTCGGGTCGTTGGTCGTTTCCAAATGTGTTGCATGTACTGTCCATTTTATATTTTTACCTAATAAATTTAATATTTTGTTTCATGAATTAGAATAAATTCCCAGAACTATTAATTCATCATCGCGATAAATTATTCAGTATTAAAATTAATAAAAACATATAAAATACCTTTTTATTTTTTCCATTTCTCCTTTTCTCTATTCTTCCACATCACCGACCCCTATCTGTATACATTCGCCGATGACTCAAAGAATATTCTCTACATCCAAACGACTTGTCCAATGTGTATAGAAGATTGGCGGTGAGGATTATCCTCTTGAATCACTCAAAGACAGGTTTAGAGAGATCGTTAGTATCTGCATGTATACACATCTACAATTCTTATGATTCTTATTGCTCATACGTCCAGCGTGCGCGATCGCGCGTGTGTTCAATATTGTAGCAAAAGGATTTAAATGAATGAGAAATTGCACATATCAGCACAAGAAAAAAAAAACAGAAAATAAAAACACCCAATCTAAGCTGATCACTCTTATTCATTTCTTTTTTTTCCATCCCCGTCTATTCAATTCCTTCACTGTATAAATTCAATTAATTCAATTCACTTGATTCACATACAATTGACATAACAACAAAATTACTAAATAAATAAAATAGTAAAAAATCAACACACCATGGCCTTGACTCTGTCGTTAAAGGTCAACTGCATATTCTCATACACGAACATAAAAATTTTTTTTGCGTCTATTTTCACTACCCAGTACCACAATATCGTCATTATAATTCATTACATATTTATTTTTTTCATTTTTTACTGAAAATAGCGAGACTAAGAAGCAGGGATAGGGTTCCATTACTCGGCCATCAATCTCACTATCCATCTCCTTTCTTTCGCCAACATGGCTCATATACATATATATAT
>JABMBR010001635.1:0-30528 GCA_018881525.1 Meteorus sp. PSUC_FEM 10030008
TGTGTGTGTGTGTGTGTGTGTGTGTGTGTGTGTGTGTGTGTGTGTGTGTGCATGAAAATGTGTGCAAATGTGTTGTATCGAGTGAGTGTGAGAGTCCGCGAGTCGCCAATCCACGTGAATTAATGCCCTGGGGGGTTGTGGAGGATTTATATCGGTGCGAGATTACAGTAGCACGTTAGAGAGGATACCGCGCGATGAATGTTACTAAGCGAAGAACCGATGAGGTGTATATGAATGTGTGTTCTTGTCTCTGAATGTAAATGTGTGCGTATGAGGTTTTTATATGTGTACAAGGAAGGCAGCAAAGTTAGAGAGAAAGGTGTAGAGTGTGGCCCGTGATAACTCGACCGCAGTTTCACGCGCGGCATATGAGAGGACACGACGACGAAAGAAGCTGCAAAAGGAGAGGAAGAAAATGTGAAGATAGAAGTGAGAGGAGATGAGTAGTGGAGGAGGATACAGGGTCGAGAGATATACTATATACTGTGTCGGGTCAGTCCGGGTCGGCGACCCTCCTCTACATTTTTCAAATACTAGTCAGCGCGTGAACGCCAATGTGTAGCTTGCGCAACAGAGTGCAACTGTGTCGATTTTCATTTCATCGTTATATTCACGAAAAATAATATTTTGTCAAGGTGTAATTTCATTCAGTTGGAATATTTTCATACACTTCATCCCTTATTTCGAGTTTTTTTTTTTTTTCGTTTAATTTTTTCTAAAATTTATCGAATGACGATAAGTTGTAAAACCACATCGAAATTTTTTTCGTATTATTTATTTATTCCCTTCAGTAATTTATCCGAAGTTTTTTTCAATCAAAATTATTCTGCTTCTTCTATTCTGATTACACAATTGTGGATGAACCTCAATTTCGTTGACTGGGCTGAATTCATTTCTCGTCGAATTTGCTGAGATAATAAAAACGAACGTTGGGATGATATTTATTTAATGTAATAATATTTGACTCATAATCATTAAAAATACAAAGTAAAATCGGTAAAAAAAAATTTGTCTGTGAACAGATACAAAGTACGAGGATAATAAAAATGAGAGCAAGGTATCAAGTGAAATTCCACTTAACCATAAATACACACATTTGTATGTATACAGTGAGAGTTTAGAATGAAACTCTTGACCAGCAAGAATATATAGAGCGCGTCACCGGGGTCGTATCTCACGGTTTACGAGTAAGGAAACGTCGTCGTTGCAGAAACGGAAACTTCGGGTCATTTCGAAACTGTCTGACGTAGTGTCCTGGGGATATTGCAGGAGTAAGAAGTGCGCAGGCACACATTTGCAACATGTTTTTACGACTGTATGACTGCCTGGTATGAAAGGTAGAAGGCGTTCATCGATATATTCTCTCAAAAACACACACACAAATACACTTGCATACAACTTCTGTTACAAACACAAGTAAAACCTCGCGTATAAGATCGGACATTAAAAAAAATGACGAGCATAAATATAAAGAGATGTTACATATGTTTATATAAACATTTACATGTTAAAAATAAAGTCCATATGATATACAGTGGAGAATTATTTTTACCTGTCTCTTGTCTGTTCTTGGTACATGAACATGTCATAGAACGTTCTTTAAATCTTTTGGGGCGGTTTTTCGTACGAGGAAGGATTTTTTCAAATATCTTTGATGTTCCATTATCGAAAATGAAATTTATTGAATAACGATGGACATTGACAATAATCATGAAATATTTCATGATGGTGAGTAATGCCGAAAGTTCATCGAATGAGGTAGATTTGATGGGGAAAATCATTTCAATGGCGGATTTTTTGCGACGAATGCAACAATTTTTTTCCCAAGCGAAAGTTTTTTTATTGAGAACTATATTGTTCACTTCCTGTTTGTACAGTCTGTTATCGATTAAGACAAATATATGTTTATTGGAAATTGATTAAGTAAACAGAAGGCGAAGAAAAGTTCGTGCTAATAATGAAAATTAATCTTTCACATGCAGTATAAAACGAACCAAAAAAAAAGTTAATGCAGCCGGAATTTAATATTATTGATCGATTATGGATTATCCTATAAAAGTAAAAAATCATTGACGTCAAAAGTTGGATTTTTCCTGAAAAAAAAAAAAAAAAAAAAACTGGAACAAAAAAAAAGTCGCGAAAGATTGTGCGAAAATAATTCCTCTGTGAAGAATAACTCCAAGCACAAATCCAAGGCTTTTATCGAGTAAACTCAAAGAGTTCTAGACAAAGCCCATCAGCTTGAATCTTATCGCACTGAGGCCAGCTATGGGGATTACTGTTGGCCTCGGCCTTTCGCGCGCGCGGACCATCCCAAAGACCCCATCATCGTGAGAGAATGTAAGTGAACGCGCGACCGGGATGAGGATAGAATACGAGCGAAGAAAAATAAAAAATAAAAGAAAAAAGAAACCACACACGTACAGTCGCACTTTCATTCTAACAAATGGAAAAATAAAAATTGTAACAAAAAAAAGAAAATCACGAGAGAAAACGTGAAAGAAAGAGATGAATAGTTACAGATACGGCGACAACGAATGAAGCTTGATGTGCGCCCTTCTCTTCTTCAACTTCACATAATATCCTCTCACCGAATACACCACGTCCTTGCCATACCCCTCTGCCCACCACCACAACTATAACTAATACAAAATACACGTTTAGCTCCTGCAAGATCCGCAAAGCGTAGAAAGTTCTCACGGATGATGTTGCGAGCGCGGGATTTTTTAAAATATACGCGAAGACACAGCCTGTTATATTTTCGTATTCTCTTATAGCTCGTTCACCTTACAACCGTAACATACCTCGCTATATACAAACATATCTATATATTTAATAGGTAGCATGTATATATGTATAGATATTTAGCGGTATAGAGCGCGCACGCGAGAAAGGACGATTGCATCAACAGCATCCGTGCGCGTTTGTTGTGCACATAGCAGCAAATACGAGATGCATAAACGCGGAAATATACATGCACATACTCGCGTATATATAGCATGTTTGAGAGCCGATAGATTCTATTTTGACGCCTGCCTGGCATGGATGAAGAGGCCAATCGAATTGTACATACATATGTACGTACACATACGTTGGTTGCGCTTGGATAATCGACCATGGGGATGTTACCGCAGTTGAAAATGTTTTCGAGTGAACAGGCAGATATTGAGAATCTATGGAAATAATATCACGGTTTGCAGTGTTTCCGGATATTATCTATATACTCAATAAATATATATTTAGGTGTGGAATAATCCTGGAATTATATTGAGACTGGATTATACAGTGGGAATATAATTCTGGCTAATAGATCAAGTGAAAAATGAGAAATGAACAATGAATTTATGTGTAAATATTAAAGAGAAGAATTGTATGAGAATAGTTGACAGACAAGACGGTAAGTTTAAGTGAATGAAAGACGCTGAGTAATTTCGTCGGCATCTACTTCGTAGCGAAAAGGCCATGACTTTTATGGTTTTCTTCAGCAATATTGGTGTGAAGAATATGCGACGCTAGTCAATGCCATCGTTGACTACGTTTTCATGAAGAGGAGAGAGGCGAACGAGAGGTGATAGAAGGGCAGGAAAATTGTAAGGAAGAGAGAGCGGAAAGATGATGGGGAGAGGAAGAAGAATGTAAGGGACAAGTGAAGAAAAAAGAAAGTCTCTGTTGTCGTGAAAAGCAACGACTTTTCTTCAGTTATAGACACAGAAGGTACGAGACGAAAGGAAATATATAGGAAAGATGAAGACGCGGAGATGCATTATTACCCGCTGCTTGCCACGCTCGCGTGAACATTAGAGAGGTTGGAATGAATTTTTAATAATCTTCAACGTTCAACTTGGATATGAAGTAGGCAAAATATAAGAGAGAACGATGTGCTAAATGTCGGATATTGGAAATTCTCAGTTCATGATGGTGATGAAACAACGGGATGAAGAATAGTTGATGATGTAAAGTAGTAGAATGAAAATTGGGAGATTATTGAAAAGAACATTTTGAAAAATTTATTCAACATTTCTTGATATTTTCAATGGGAACATTTACTTGATGACTTTCAATATCAAAAATATTTCAGGAATTATCGATGGTAATTTAGGGGGTAATGACATTCTTTAGTAAGATCACAAATTCGTTCACTCATGACAATGAAGAAGAAATATAAAAACGGAAAGGGAACAATTGTGAAGTTACGGCGTTTAATAGTATGCACAATAATATACACAAACCAAGTGAAGTACATCAAGTCCAAATTAATTTTTCCACGAGAACTAAATGATTGCATAAGCTTTTGTACTGACGCATACACCAATATCGACAAGTGCGTGCGGTCGTCGTATTGTCGCCGTAGGCGATGGCAGCGGTTTCATCGTGAGAGCGAAAGCTTCAGGATGAAGCACGAACGTGCTAAGTAATATATCGTTTGATGTGTGCGTGTGAGAGCGTTCACTCTCTCTTGCAATTACCTATATACACACATTTGTGACATCACTAATGGCAATAAGAGTGAGTAAGTGAATTGTGTGAGTGAGAAATGAGCTAAGCCGCAAATTATCAGCTGCGTACGGTGATGATGGAGATCCGATTGAAGCCATCATCCATTTTGTATTATATCGCTATGTACATTCCGTCTATCTCTACATCACTCTTTCTCTCCTCTGCTTTCATTCATTCCACTTTCATCTCGTTCAACAATGTGTTAAACTGTTTGATATTTTAATTGGTTAAATTATGATTAACTCGTTTCCGTGAAATTGTATTGGTTAGTGTTGGAAATTTGGTCTTTTCATACGTTGTCATGCGACAGAATGAAAGTGGAAGCTTTCAAAGTGTTTGCATTCATATCTCTATATCGAATGAAATAAATGAAAGAGGAGGTAGATGAGTGACGAAATATTTGGATAGGAATGAGTGCACGACCGACAACGCATTAATCAAGAATGGTCGATGGAAGAACATGAGGGAAAAGTGACGAGTAAAGAGGATTAAATATAAGAGCTTGAGCGAGACCAAAACAGCTTTAAAACTCTATCTCTATATTTTCACTCCCCCTCTTCTTCACCCCCTGCTTTCCTCTTGTCTTTCCTATTCATATGTTAATCGCCCAAAGCTCTATTACGGATTCCGATGAGACGTTGACTGCTCTACACCACAAAGACCCTGTGGACACACCATGTCAATGACGATGTGAAATGTATATGGATAAGCGGAAGGCATTTGAACCTACACGAAAGGTGTTGAAAGGAGCAATAGAGAGAGAGAGAGAGAGGGATCATCACATTTTGGTTATCATCAGGAAGTTGGATTGTGTACATGAATCAGCAGGTTTATGAAGGAGTAGATGATACGAGATGTATTGCAGTGATTTACTGAAGATTATTTTTTACTTTTTTTTTGGTATAAGTACGTAACTTGCACTCATTCAATTGGGAGTCAAGATATTCTTGAACTCTTCTGGGAAAAATATTGTTCATCTCATTATTTCAAGTAGCATTGAACATAGAAAAAGTTGATGGAGTGGATATCGTGGCAAAACACCATTAATAGGTGAATGTGATTATAAAGATATTCGATTGATCTAGAATTTCTGCTTTCATAATAGAACTAGAGACTCATTTCGCAGTTGATATGATTGAAGCACAAATGGAATTTTTTCACGAGCTATAGAAACTATGAGAGATATTCGTAGCCGCTCGTGTATAATGCCAACACTTCTTTATCATATCAAACTTGATTCACAATCACACATTAAATCCACGTGAATGTACATTTGTATTGTGGACGTGGGAAATGTGATTCTTGGGAACCCGCGACTTTCTCGACCTCCCAACGACCTTGTCTCACTTACATTCGGCCTTGCTTTGATTCCTATAAAGAATTTCTCTCGCCGTTACATACCAATCCAACTACGCGTATCCAAAATAATCCATGAGAATCTGTTCTGGATGATTCTCTACGACCGTTTTTGGCTGAGAAAGAACAAATTGAAGGGATGGACTTGTGCACCGAAATTTGGTCTTCAAGGGGTGCACAAAATTCATAACTTCAATTCGTTATTTCTCAGCCAAAAATCATCGTAGAAATTCATTCGAAATATATTTTTCATCAGGAAGGCAAGCTCTGTGCAGCGCAATTGCAAACACTGCGTTTTCCGCAGTCGTTCAAGTACCGATTTTTTTGACCAGCTCAAAAAACTGCCTAGTAAATCACCGCGGAAAAACGCAGAATTCATAATTGCGTTGCAGAATGCGCATTTTTCCGATGAAAAAATTCGTTCAAAATATCTCGCCATGATAATTTTTGGCCAGAAATCAACGACCTAGATCACTAAGTTCGTGTGTCAAAAACAGTGTTCGTCAGTGTCATCTAGCATAAATGAAACAAAATGAAGTGATTATTACATAGAGTACACGTAACTTTGTCACGAACTATTTCCCAGAAAAAAAAGAGCACATTATGTGAACCTTTTAATGAAAAGCGTTGGAAATAAGAATTTATCAGTACTCCTCTCCTTTTTTTCGCTCTCATTCTCCCTTTATTTTTATTCATCTACTCGAGAATGAGTAAGGCCAAACTTCGTATGAATTCGCAAAAAAAAAAAGTCGAAACGTGGGAGAATGAAAGGGAAAAAGAGTCCCGAATGCGGCGCGCCCGGCCACGTTGGGGAAAAGGTCGAGCTAACGTCGCTTTAATTGGAATATTCTAATTAGCATTTTAAAGCGTCGTAATATTATCCCGTACACCGCCCTACTAAAACGATCTCCTCTTATATACGTATACATCGTCGTACTATACGAAGCCCTACTCCTCTATCTGCTCTCATCCCTGTGATCTTTCCGCGCATTAAAACACAGCTACTTCCTATCCATGTAGATATATATTATTCTTTTTCCCTTTTTCTTGTATTATTTTTCTATCCATTCTTCCTCACTCTGCTGCACTCTCGGCGGGCGCTTTCGTATAGCCGGATGTAATCCTCTCCCGGATTGAGAAAATATCCTCTCTACTTATCCCATACTTTGTCTCTGTCTCGCTGTCTCTCGTCTCTTCCTTTTGTCTCTATCTACCGTTCAACGTCGACTTATGTCGATAACGGCTCGTTGGAGATTCTTGCGAGCGTCACGTTTATGACTTTGTAAATCGTGATTACGGCGAGCGATTAAATTCACAACCATTAAATTTCCGTAATTTTTTTTTCCCCCTCACTCTGTATGATTCATTTGTTTATTTTCACATTCATCCTCTCTCTACAATTACTATTTGAACTGTTAATGTTTCAATTGTAATCAATTTCACTACAATCGTTAATCAATAAAAACATTGAGAGAAAATGTATGTGTGTGGTATGTGACATTCAAACATCTGTATCACGCGCCACTGCACCCGATCAATTGCAAACGAATACAAAACACGTGGCCCCTCTGTGACCTAAATTAAAAAATAAACGGAATCGCGTGTGCCCCGCTGCGCTTCTCGTGAATTATTTTTTCTCCCTTGCTTCATTTTCCTTTTTTTTCTACCTCAACACGTTTGCTATTATCTCTTCTTTTCTCTTCTATTTACTGCAGGATGCAACCTACATTTTTTTTTTTTTTTTTTTTTCGTGTATAAATATAATATCTATATACGAAAAATTCCAACACTTGGCAAACTGCACCACAGTGGACTCAACTTTAATCTAAAAATGTTCAACCAAGTACAGCAATATAAGGCGAAGTAACTAAAATAAGAAAAATATTCGTAGTCGCATCTGCAGAGAAAACGAAAAAAATAAATATTCACGAATTTTCAATGTTTCATGAGATTGGTATACATCCCAAATGTTGAGCAAAGAAAGCACAAGTTTCAACAATGCACCAATACATAAATACGAAACAAACAAGTTTAAACTTGTATTTGTGAGACGCGTGCTCGATTACATGAGATATGAATGTGAAGGTGAAAACACGCGCTCACTACAATTCAACATTATAAATACACAATCGCAGTAAACATTGTTGTGAATAGAAGTTTATTTATAAATGTATGTGTACAACAAATTCAAGAGATGCGGAAGGATATAGAGCGTAAATAGGTGGAGATTTACAAGGGAAGTTAAGAATCAGTGCGCTTTATCTTCACGGCTTGCGCCCAATCGCGCGCCAATGGCTCCGAGGCAAATTGCACCACCAGATGTTGATCGTTGTCGTTGTCGTCATCGTCGGAACACTCACATGTCTTCACCCATATTTTCTCTCTCTCCTTTCCCAATCCCTTCTCATCTTCTCCACTATTTTTCCCCCTACTTTTTTATCACAATTTCAACAGCGATAAAAGTGAAAAAAAAACGAAAAAAAAAAAAAAATCTAACAAACGCTCTTGCGCTCAAACGTCACAGTAAATTCTACAAGACTGCGTTTGTTGCGTGGGCGCGTGTGTGTTGAGATTAATAAGAAATTGAAAATAAGACAGAAATAAACACAAAGTGAGAACGAAAGAAGGGAAAGTCATTGCCGGAGGATATCGCGCATGGTCGCGCGCGATATTTCAACGCTCTCAAATAAATTACAACCATACAAACAATAATACATAATACACAAACATATTTATATCTGTACACAAACACACATGAGAACTGATAAATCAACGATCACTTATAAGCCTCAACCGCAATACGTCCTTTAGAAATATTATTCGAGGTCGCGTGTAAGATGGTTACATCCGGGCGTAGGTAGAACTTTAACATCAATACCCCGTTCGTCCGCACTTTCCTCATTCTCTTCCCCACCATCATCGCGCTGTGTATTCAATAGAGCTCCTCATCGTCTTGGCCCATAATATAAAACAGAATGCCAACATCATCAAACCAATTTCACTCCATAAAACAAGAGAAATAAATCTCCAACAATTGACGAAAGAGAAGAAAAAATTCCAACACGACTTTCTACACAACAACAACAAATCAAAATTCACATCAAAATCCAATGGCAAAATCATCAATTCAACTGCAATATGAAGATAAAAAGTCATGATAACTATGTGAACTAATATTATGTTTCACGACAGGTCCTTGTCGTGTGGCCTATGATGCCATATAAAATGCTTATGCACGCGCGCTTGTCTATCTTTCTTTATGGGCCTGTAATGCCTATACATAATCCTCTTCAATCTTTTTCCTCTTCATCGTAATCCCATCGTGCGCATAGATGTTTATACGTATACACATAGATACACACATAGATATCCACATGTAATGTAACATAATAGACTGGCCATATATAAGAATAGTTGAGAGAAAGGAGGAGGAGCGGGTGGGGTCAACACATGGAGGAACGCCAAGAGAAGGGACTTTGTGTCGTGGCGCGCGGGGCCTTCAAGATCGAGTCCCACGCGTTCCCAGACATTCCAGCTAGTAATTGCCGGCTGCCGGCTCCTATCTGCCGACGTTAGTTCGCGAGCTCCCGACCAGAGTAGCAGCTCCAATCCCTATGCTGTTATATACCATTCGCTTACTGTACTATATCTCACTTTGTCTCTCTTTCTAACAAAAGATACATGGCCTCTGCTCCATCACCTCGCCTTGTAAGCCGCCTATCCCATCTACCGCATTGCCCCTTATGTGATCTTCCCTCTATTGCGACCTGTAACACGACTCTCCCGTGGTTTTCATATGTCTATGTATGTATACATATACCTTTTGTCCCATCATCTCACTCTTTTCTTGCCCCTTTGCCCATTCCCTCGCGCGCAACATCACGCGACTCGTTACACCGCACACCCCGGCAAATGCGAAACGTTACCACGTACGATGAGGGGGAAGAAAAGAAGAACAAACGGAGGAAAGAGAAAAAAAATTAATGAGGAGTGAAAAACGACGATCACTTGGAATTGTGAAGATTTTGTTCTTCTTCATTTCCTCTTTTTTTTTCTCATCCCCCCACCGTATCCCTTAAAATTTATTCATTCTCATTTATTCTTTTTTCTTTTTATTTCGTCGTTTTTTTCTCTTTTCTTACTACATTTCATCTCGTTCTGTTATTTCTCGTTTCACCGTTCATACAGAGTATTATCCGCTGCTAAATATATTTCATCGCGTCTATCATATCTCTCATGTGTACAAAATGTGCCAGGAGTGAGTACATACAAAACTAAAACAATGAGAGAGTATAACGAGCGGATGTACAGAAGATAATTTGCAACCAAGTGGATAAAATTAGTGAAGAAACGAATAGTTGAGAGTGTGAGTGAACGAGAGAATGAAACAGTGAAAATGAAGGCAACAGCATGAATTGAAAGACGAATAAAACAAAAGCGTGACGCAGAGAAATTGTTTTCTTCTGGTGGTGTGTGTCCACAATGTAAAAAAGTGTAAGTGCAGCGAGTCTTGCGAGTAGGGAAAAAAAAAATGAAGAAAAGAAAACGGTGAACAAAAAGGACGAAGAAAAAAAAAGAACAAAACTGGCAGGTGTATTACCATTGTCGAACACACGAACAAAGACAGGCACTTATACTCCTCTCATATACAAACGTGTGCATTTACATGTATGTGTGCGCACGCGTCTGTGAAAATTGCGTCAGAGAGGTTATTTACCACTCATCGCGAAAAATGACTGTTATTTAGAGCGGGGACAAGACATGTTAAGTAGGTGCGCGAGAAGAAATACAAGAAATTTATTTTCATAACGTCTCATATAACCAACATAAACTACGATAGAAAATAAGTTTTATATGCAAAAACACACACAAACTCACATACGTATTCACACATTCTCATACAATACGGATGGTATAATGGAAGGCATTTAAACTAGGTCGAAATGCATTTTCGATTAACTCTGATGATATTGAAGAAGGCGGCCCCATGCACCGATTTCTATCGATGGTTTTGCGTTTATCGCCATATCATGAATATTAATCGGTTCCCGGGGAGTTTAACCCTCTTTCACCACTGCCCCCACTATCCAATATGTACCCACGAGATTCCTCTACATATATACAACTATAGCGATCTCTCTACTCTGCCATTGCGGTCTCTTCCCATATCGAACAACGTCGACGACCCGTTTCTATTCATAAGCGAGTGCTCGCGGTGTGAGAAACCTACTTTGGAAAGTTTGCCTTCGATTATTTCCGATATCCTCCTCTCTATATTCCTCAACAATAGCAAAAGAGACTATGCGGTAGCACGAGAACGTACAGGACAGTGAGAGCGCAATCGTGGTGAACATAAAACTATGTAATGTTGATGTATAATATATACTCGCTATTATGCACCGCGAGAACTTGAACAATTTTCTGTAATTATTATTGCTGCAGACATTATAGACATTGCACGACCCATCAATTTGCTTTATGTGCAATGACGAACGAACAAAATTGTACAAGAAAAAAACAGCGAGAGAAAAAAGAAAAGGGAAAATGGCTAATTATTGAGTTGTGTATGTACGACACGTTGCTATTTTTTATGATTCTACTACTTTTTTTTTCCACTATTAAAACTATCAGTGAAACGTAATGAATGGAAAAACCACGCTATTAGTTCCGTACTATTCACCAAATGAATGAAAATACAGTAACATCAAAAAATATTAATTCCCATTCTAAAATTACCAAACTACAAATCAACATTCGACCAAAAAATTTTTTCAATTACTCCACTCATCATCAAAAATATCCCCACACAAATTCACCCATACACCAACGCACACACACCCATCCACACTCATATAAATATTTTTTATCCAAAAGTAACTATCACATGACAAAGGTATCACACAGAACTTCAAATAATCCTGAAATCAAAGCGAGAATGAGACAGAAACAAAAAAAAATTCGTATAGAATTCACCAGAACAATTTTTTCCACTTTTTCCCTTTCTCCCAACAGTATTTTTTATACATTTTTCTTTTTTAATCATTTTCCTACCTATACATACACTACACGTGTATCACACTGTCACATCATACACTGAAAATGTTCGCCCCGCTCACTAACCAATAGTTGAGGATCAAAGGAACGAAATAACAAAAGGTACAGTCTATATATACCCGCTGAATCCTCCTCTCAGTATCACTGACTCTATACGATATTGGATTGGAGATACATATAACGATGAGTAGGGAATGTACACACACACATACAAACCCTTCATATCTATATATACTTCGAATATCTATATATTGAGAAATAGAGATCATTATCACGTGGCAGACATCGACTTCCTTCATTTCCTTGACACCAACATACCACACATCTAACTACTACCAACTATTCAAACCAATCTCGCAGTTTCTCATATCACCTGCCACCATGACGTGTACAAATACACATTCTCACATATTCTCACATATATATATGAGATATACATAGAGTTGCTTGCCTTATTGCATCCTACACTGCTCAAGGTAGTAACTCACTTGAGCACAATCGCATTGAAACCCCAACGTTAGCATATCCTCACCACTTGGTCCACGTGTTCTCGTCAACGTTTATACATGTGTGTATGTAATATATGTTTGTACAGTACATAAACGCATGTAGTTACGTGCTCATTGCGCCCCTTGTGCCAGAGATAGAGAGAGCTACTGAGCGTTTGCATTGCACTCTCGCCTTTACGTCTATAGACCACCTCGAATTCACGTCTCATCTCCGTGTGACTTGTGTGTGTGTGTGTGTGATTGCATATACATTAAGCAGGTCTTAGATGATGTTGTATGTGTATATGTTTATATATGTTTGTATTAGTGTATACAGGTATACATTTGTATTTGCATTGGTTGAAATAGGGCTTTGAGGACTTCTGGTATGGGGGCAAGTCGTGAGCCGTTAACAGCGCACAGACTTACGTTTGTATATATACACACGATTGATTTTGAATATAGATGTGACACTAAGTCCATATGTGTGGATATACAGTGTGTTTGTATATGGATGTAAGTTCAACTTTGGTGATTGAGAAGGTGGTGACTTTCATTATGGACTTTGAAAAGTTTCGTTTTACAACAAAAGTTGGGTGATAAATTTCAAGCTATGAAAATATTATGATGAATTTTTCTATCTTTTTGTTTTTAATGTTCTCAAGATGCTGATGTCCATTTTTTTTTTTTTTTTTTTTTTTTTTTCATCGATGTTATTATTTTCAGGAAGTAATGGCGAATTTTCCAGTTGAATTGGATAATTACGTGGTAATTGTGAAGTGAATGCAATTTCATAGTTCTATGTAGCCACTAAAATTAAATTTAATTATGCAGTAGCATGAAATGATTTATAATAATTATTACATTGATACATTTGTAATTTGTTGCCATTATTGATTTGGAATATTCAATGAATCGCCTCGAGAGCATTATCGATATTAATTTCCTCGTATTCATTTGTGCTCTCTTTGTCTTAAGTACTTCATTAATTTCTAAAAAAACATCAAACTATATTTCAGCCTTGAACGACAATCATCAGCAAAAAATTCACTGTCCAATCTCATAAAACTCTATAAAATAAATTGAACCATCACCACCACTCATTACTCGTACTTCTTATCATCAAAATAATTGATACTCATTTCATAGCATTCAACATCCCCTTTATTCCCATCCTCTTTCACAATAATTATATTTTTTCTTCCTTGTACAATACCCCAAAAAAACAACAATGTATGACTGGAACAGAAATGAGGAAGAAAAAAAAAATCCAAACGCAGTTGTGGCATTAAAAAAAAAATATATTCCCCACGGAACATTTAAAACCAAGTGTGTTCGTGACAGATAAATGTGACCATAAGCGCATGTTGTATATATCACGTAAGTGCGGATATAGCTGGATCGATCTCACAATAAACCCGTATTTGCACTTTTACACGCAGTTATTTACTTCGCGCGTGTGAAGAGCACAGTTCATATGTATATGCAACGGTTGCTTCATGCACACAACTCTCTCATACACCCACATATTCACATATTCACACAATCATCTTCATACAGAAAAAAAAAAAAAATATGAAAAGAAAAAAAACATAATACATATATTTGCGAGCCAATACGTGCTCATATATGATGCAAAAGAGCGTGGTGAAATAGCGGGTAAGTTAGGTACGTTGTTTCCCCCTCCTTCTCACTTTCTCATCGTGTCTCACTTTTTCCTATGGTGATTCACACACGGGTGTGCGCATCACGCAAATTTTCGAACGTACAAAACCGTATGATGTGAGTGTATATACGGGTGGTAAGAATGGAAGAAGCATCAAATGCTAGGCCAACAAAAGCCTTGCGCCCTCTGTCTCCCTTCACCAATATATATATAAATGTACTTCCCCTCATTCCATCATCGACTATCACTCCCATTCAATACTATCGACGTCCCATCCGTTCGACGTATACTTCCGCCCTGTTGCGTTTTTTCGTCTCAACGTGTAAGACCCTCGCTCATATTCTCTGTATACGTCTCTATCTTCCAATTCAGTTGATATACCTATCGTTGTGTTGGTATTTATATATATATATATGTATTTTTCCTGTCCCTCTGTGTGCTCTTCTTTTCATTGTATCCGCGTGTACTTCAGTATATACTATAGACGTCTCGTTTCCCACCGCCATAATGTCGTCAACGTTGACGATCTTTTATCCCATCAGCTAAAAGAATTTTATGAGAAAGATCTCAACGAAAAAACCTCAATAGGTATTTCAACATGTCGGAAGGAAATCATCATTTTATTGAGTTTTCTTTATAGTAGATAAGTTCTACTCATATATGTCTACATAAAAATCTCGAGTTAATATACGTTGTAATATAAAGTTAAGGGAGGATTCTCATTTAGAAACGCAGAAAGTGTGAGGCTTTTATGACTTTTTGTTTCATTTTTCGTTGTGAAAAGGAAGAACTTTTCGGTTTTATTAGTTTTATTAGCTTCACCATCATGACTATTATTATTGTTATCATTCTTATTATTCTTTTGATACATTCATGGAAGAAAAAAAATATTATTCTCATCATCAATGGAAGTGTCATCATTAAAAATTCATGAAAAATGCTAAATTGTCTATCAACAGAAGATTCGATTTGTCTAAAAAATTGAGATGATTACAAAACATGGAAATTTTAGTTTGCACGTTGAACAATTTATAGATAAATTGAATGAAATTTGTCCGACTGTGTTCAGTGTATTAGTTATGAAGATATCATTCTCGCCAATGTGGGGAGTGAATAAAAATAAAAACGTCATCATACTCCTATGAGAAATATGAAGAAAATAAACTCAGATATGAATAATACCGATGATAAATATCCACGTTGACTATATAAAATAATTATTCAGGTTGGTTTAATGTAATTTATAATCGGATGAAAGATATAGGTAGAGTGCAACTGAGCGAACATGAATGAAAAGAGAATAAAATGGCAAATTTTTATATATGCCAGACGTTTGCCAATTTATCAGATGACAATCGACGACGGGCACAGAGAGAAAATAAGATAGAGGAGGTAGCATCTACATATATATAAATATATATGTACCCGGATAAAAGGGAATGCGCGAATAATGAATGTCGGAGGAAATTCAAGGACGAACACAATTGGTAGAAGAGAAAAAAAAAGAAAAAGAAAATCACTTTATATATTTATGTATCCGTTTTTTTTCTTTCTCTCTCTCTTTATTCTTCCTCTTGGCAACGATGTGCCTCCCTTTCTCATGGTGCACAGCTGAGAATTCGGAAATGGGTGAAATTGAAATTGAAAATTACCGCCAGGCATCTTTATTTCATTCTCACTCTCGTGCTCTCGTCGTCGTAGTCGTTGAGGTAACGGCCTTCAGGCGAAAAACGAGAGTGCCATATACGACGATGAAACCCAACGAGACGACGGCGTTTACTCGTGAAAGCAAAATGGCGCGAGTGAACATCCGCAGATCGAGAACGATATGGGGTGGTTCAGCTGTGGAAAAATCTCGATTTTCCACTGGCAGGAAATTACGTGGCAGTATAGTGAACGATGAAATTCCATTGAGTGAGAGTAGTGAAGAAAGAGAATAGAGAATGAGGGTGGATGGGTCTTATCATCTTTGAGCACATTTTATTTCTTTTTTTTCTCCCCACTCTCTACTTCTCATCTCATCATCATCCTCATTATCACCATGACGACACATTGACGTTAAATGTACCGACTCATCTGTATAAAATAATAAAAAAAAATTCAAATCATACTCGACATTATTTTTAATCTGCTGCTTAATTGAATCAAGCGCATTGAAATGAATCATAAAAATATCCCGAACCCAAGCACAACCAATGCATCACTCACACTCAAAGAGACCGGGAGATAACTAAACAAAAAAAAATTACCAATAATTTCCTTCCATAGAAAAAATTAACTAACAAATCCAATTCTGCAATGAAATAATTTCATGCGCTACTCTACCACAAAATCTCTGATAAAATTCCAATGTGCGTGTAAATATAGGAAATTTTGCGGTTCGTCAACGATGAATAGAATTCATACATCGTACTATTCATCTGTCGGATTTATTTAATCATCGCGCAACATGGACATAACGCAAATGCAACCAGAGCGTAATTAATCCTGAATATTCGCGGTACTGATAATGCACACACGCCCTTTGGTTGCAGAGCTCACTCCCTTTCCCCATTCACATCTCTCTACATCTCTCCACATCCCTATACAACTCTATCCATCTATAAATATATCTGTACATAATACGAGTAAACCTAATACACGAGCAATCCATCGGTATGAACAGTGTACACTACGTGTGCGCGCATTGGTGCGTTTGGCGCAACCAACAACAAGAGTGACACAGAGGTAAATGATTTGAAGCCGCGTGTGGACGATGAACATGTAGTGCTTTCATGATTACATGGGATTAATACGCCACTGGGCATGCACAGAGTGGTGGTATGCCCGATAGAATCGCGGTGATATTATATGGCTTTCATTGATTGTATATACAAATGTGTATGTGTCTATAGATTTACTCTAGATATAACATATAGACATAGAGCTATTGGGAAAAGGAGAATGTATGTGGCTTAATTGGTGATGCGTGGATGAGGTGAGTCTAATTAGAAACTCGCGGAAGTAAATCGGGAGTTGATTGCACTGGTACGGATGTGTTGAGGCGTTGCGGGACGCGCGAATTATTTTCACTGAAATTAACGTTATATGTATATAAAGTAACAGGGTTAAACCAGAGAGTAAGTGAGGAAGAGATAATGAAAGTGATGGTTAGGATGGGGTAGTCAAACAAATAGTACGCTTGTATGTATAAATGCTATATATATATATATAAATTGGAATAGGGGAGAGGAACATGGTTAATCGGGATTGCTCGGGAAATTTCGCAGACCTGCGCTAGCGCCACCACTCTCACCCAATGTGCGTCTCTATAAATTACCGGACCGTCAATTTCCGCAACGAAATATTCCCGTATTCGATCCTCATGAATAAACGATTATTCCAATTTCCTGCAGCGCGTAGATTTTAGATATGTGTGAATTTCTATATATGTATGGATGTTTGTGGGGTAGGTAGGATGACGGAGGGTGTTTTGATGGATATTAAGAGGGGAGGATATGCAGAAAAATATTGGAATAAATAGAATGTAGTTTTGTATTGGGATTGTATTGTGATGGGGAATATTTTTGATGGGAATTTATCGATTCTCAGACAGGATGAATTGTGGTTTTTGATTTTTTGATTAATGTTGAACTAAAATTTTCATGGTGAATTGGAATATATTCATGAATGTGTTGATTTTATGTTGATAGTCGATATTGGTGAAAAGTTGTGAAAAATTGGGGATAAATTTGAATTTGGAAATAATACGGATCCAATTTGGAAAGTTGAAGAGAGTTTTTGTCACGTCATTATTTGAGATGAATTTGATCAGAGTTTTATGAAAGAATGTGATTTTTAAGTGAAAAAAGAAAATACTGAGAATTAATCATAACATTATGGTGCCCCTTAAAATAGAAAAAACGGATGAAATATCTCCACAAAGTAGTTTCTAATAAAATATTATCTGATAATAAATATAATATGCGATGAAATTGTGTGCTTCAAGAACCATGAAATTTCTCTACTATTTATGAAAAGCCTCAAAACCAATTTATTAAATCTCAATTGAGAATAATTTTCTTCACGATTAATAATCGTTGCTGCACTGTGCCCTCAAGTGTGGAAAGAAAAAAAAATTGAAAATATTTCTCACAACTTCGAAATATAAAAAAGAAAAAAGAATCCACCCGAATATTTAAATAAAACTGATAATTTGCATCTAGTTGCACTCTAACGAAGTCTATTGTGTGTCACTACGCAGACTAAATAAAAAAAAGTGAGTCCGAAAAAAAAATCCACCCCAAAACATCAAATAAAGCAGAAAATTATACATCAGTTGTTCACATTGTTTCTATCTCATTTCTCCTCCATCTTTCAACTCCGTTGCCATTCATCCTCTTCTTTTATTTTTCATTTTATTGAACATCACGAATCAATTGATCTAAACAAAAGAGTAGAAAATGAAGTCTCGAATTTATTCGAGCGTGAGCGGAGTCTCGAGATTCGTTATCGCACAACCCTCAAACCATTCATCCCAAACCCCTGAGTTCCATCAGCGGCACACACAGCCATGCTCGCACACTTGATACTCTCGCAACATCTCGTGATGTTCCAATATACTTTCATTTTCAATGTACAAAATCTGAGCCAATAGCGGCCGTTGGGTTCTAACAGATATCAACCCAACCAGACACAAACACACATAGAACATATAGAGTGGACGCCAAAAGACCTAAGCGCGCAACAATCCTATCATTGAACAATCTATATATCTATTTCACAATATTTCCGGCCTGTTGCGTTCACCCCATTCGATCGTTTGGCATTATCATCGTTGGCCTGTCGTTGTTCGTTGCTATCCACTCCTCTCATACATATACATATGTACATGGCCTCGTTTCCCAAAATCCACCCGACCACCTCCTAATTATCTCGACCATACCAGAGTACGTTTTCATTATCGCGCATGAAATGCGCTTCGTTCATTGGCAATTTGAGGTGAACGCACAAACACCCCTTCACTTTATTTATATTTATCTATCTATACATAACAAATGTTTGTAGATTTATAATGAAGAAATGTTTTGATGTAAATGACATGAGACAGACTGTGAAAAATATTCATTAAAAGCCTTCGCCTTTGTTGTAAAATAAAAAATTGGAATATACATTTAAATTGAGTTTAAATTGATGTCTATATACACGAAAGGATTGGAATAGATTAAAACGAGATTTACAGGTATAACTACGTTACAGTCTGCGCGTAGGATGTACAAAATACAAAACAGATTAGAGTGAAATTATATAAATTGCATGTAAAGGAACATGGAGGAGAAGAAAACAGGGATATATTTGTTGCGAGTGTTACGCGTATTGCTATGATGTGCGCATATTTCTATTGGATTTACTTTTTTGCTCCTTCATTCTTCCCCTTCTTTATCTTTAGTGTGTGCGTGAAACTACACAGACAAACCCCGTTACTGCTCCTGTCTTTCATATTATTTTAATCTCCATCTTCTTCTCGGATACTTTTGGATTTCTGCGGATGAAATTTCATCATGTGACGCTCCAGGCTCAATTTCATTCTCTCACCGAGCCATATTTCGAATTCTTACCATTCCGTTATGTATATGTAGATTTTTATGTGTTATACAAGTTATCGAAGTTTATTGAGAGTGAAAGAATGAAAAATGGAAAGATAAAAATTTATATTAGAAAATAACGAGAAGCAAATTTGAGTGGACAACATAAAAAGGCTTTTACGTTCTCGGGCATATTGAAAAAGAAGAGAAATAAACTCCATCTCTTTTTTCTTCTTTCACCAATTCAATGATGCATAATCTCTCAAATCTCTACTCTCTCGTATTCTCAATTTAAAACAGGTCTGCGGATGAATTGACGAAGTAGAAAATAATTAATAGAAGCAAGTCCCATAGCATTCAATCCCTTCAATATTCCATTAGTGTCGAAAAAAAAAACCTTAACATATTTTTTTTCAAATGTGAAATACATTCTCCATAGATATTTAGGACTGGTTGGAACACGTTAATATGAATATATTGAATGAGGATTTTGAGATATAGTTCTATTAAAATATTAAGTTCACGAGGTGGAATAAAATATGAAAGAAATTAAAATTGTATAGCCATAAATCCAGGGCAGACCTCATTTCTAGGACTGGAATTTTTTCTTTCAGCCAACCATGAATCAATAATTATCTCGAATTTATATCATTCATACATGTTTGCATAATTCAATTGAAATAAAATCACATTTCAAATTAGTAATTCAATATTTTTCATTTCCTTTATCAATAAACAAATTTTATGTTGTTCAATCTCAATACAACCAGATGGATTGGGTTACTCATATCAAGTACGAAAATTCTCATAAACGCACATCTCATAAATGAACCAGTTACAAAAATACATAATCTAGTGATGAATACAAAATGATGAATGAGACCGTTTAGCTATTTTGATTTTCCTCCAAGGTGTCAAAAACGACTCAAGTGAAATTTATTAAAACGTGATAAATAAAACAGTCTTTATAGAATATCAATATGAAATGAAAAAAAAGAAAGCGAATAACGAAAAAGAAGAGAATTATGTATCGGAACAAGAGATATACAGCTCAATAGATCCAGTCATTGCAGATGCGAAAATACTTGGAAATCCTACAGCTACAACTACACAGACACGTCAGAGGACACGAGCAGGAGGCGCGGTCTACGCGCGCACAACGGAGCTTAAGGGTTGCGGTAAATGGTAAGCGCCTCGATTGATTTACGAGAAGCCAAGAGAGGAGTGGAGAGTGCGCGCGGTGTGCAGTAAACTGCATGGACCTCCCTTTACTTCCCTACATAACCCACAAGGGAAACAGAGACTTTCAAAGCCTGCGCGGTCGTCCCTCGTGAATTACCTCAGACATTTTATCGCAAAAATTTTCTTATATTCAACGGACAAGCAAATGGTATTATAAATATATACAGATAAATGACTATAAGGGGTTGCGTCACATCGTCATAGCAACAAAGCCGTGTTAAAGAAAAAAACAAAACATATTTGTTATAACCGGAAAATAAAGGAAAACTCGAGAATCTCAACTTGAGACAGAGTCGACGGATATTGTGCAAAAGAGAAAAATGTGAAAAAATAATTCAATAGTGCCGGATGTTTTTTACTCTTCTCCTCATTTATCTTCTTCCTTTCCTATACCAAACACGTAAATACTCAAACAATTTTCATCATAAAACATTCCGCGACATTATTTGTCTCACATTCACTTTTTAGTATTACTCCATATACTTTTTTGTTCATTCATTTATCATCCAAATCCATCGCAAACTTTACAAACCAAATGCCGAAAAAGTTGCGAATATTCAAGAAATATGAGGTAAAAAAGAAAAAAAAAAGATTGCAAATATCCCGAAGAGATTTGAATCGTCAATGTGCGGTCAACGTTGAAGGCGAGGGAGAGTACACACATACAAATGTATCCCCCGCCAAACAACAATGGAAAGTCTCTGAAGGTTTTATAATAAGTCCACACGCGAGAGTGCACACCAATACGGGAGAAAAGCGCAAAGAGGAGTACAAGAAGAGAAAAAAAAACGAATGAATGGACAAAAATAAAATAAGAAAGAGAAATATAAAAATTCAAGACAGCACATTGTGCATTACTCGGTTTTTCGAAGGGCGAGTGAAAGCCATAATGCACACGCGCGGGCGTTGTATGTTCTCGACATGAGTTTTAACCGGCTCATGCAGAAAAATCTAACCTGGTTCTCTATACATATTCATATTCACGTTAATACGCGCACTCTACACGCCCATACGCAACTTGTTGTTGTTCTGCTGAATGATATCTCTCAACTGTATCAAGATTATCCCGCTGAGCGGAAGTGATACGCAAGGCGCCTCCTTTACATCGGCCCCATTGGTCATAACGTGATCTTACGTGAATTCATATCGATAAATTCAGCGTATTTTATTCCCCTGAATTGATTTTGAATATAATCTCGTAAATGCAGTACATTTGATTTATTCATCGGAATTATCCTTGTCTGTAATAGACCACTGAATTTATCTCACTTTGAATACAAGAGAAAAAGATCTGAAACAGATCCCATGAAATTGGTGTGAAACAATTCTGACAATCGAATTATCACAACTGCGAGAGAGAGTTTGAATTGAAGTAACGACTTGCAGATTTTATTCTACTTCTGGAGTAATCTCCATTGAAAATAAATATTTAGATTGGATCTCAATCCGAAAATATCTTCCTTCTCGTATCGTATTTATATTCCGAATATTTTATAAATAAAATTTGCATTAAATATTGTTTTATACTCAGTCGATGTGAGTTAATATAAACAAAATAAATTATTTTATATAAAATTAATGACACTCCACTTGTAAAAATTAATTCATTAACTTTAGAAAATAGAACACACGATGAAGGTAAGAATTATATCCAGACGTTCATTTGATAAGCAAAATATTCAATCAACTCTATAACAGAAAGTGATATTCAAATGAAAGATGAACTATTCATAGTTTTCATTCATAAATGACTACGACTCCACTATTTTCCCTCGCTCCATATCCAGCAAATAAAATCTCAATATCAAACTAAAATACCCATAGAAACTACGGTCAATTAAAAAACTTTGAGAATATAACTGTCAATATATTGGGAATTACATATTGAAAAGAATTCAGCCTTGGGCGTGTCATCGACTCTCTTTGAAATGGTCGCGGTGACAATTTGATGAGGTCGAGGGCTAGGTTATATATATATACACACATACACCCGCCGCGGGTGCTATTGTATATTGATTCGCCATCGTCTCGTCGTTGGTTAGAAGTGAAAGCGCGCGAGAACTGCGTGCGTCGACTATGCAATATCGGTCGTTGGTGATGGCGATACACTCGCAGTGTGTGCAAATATATTTGCAATCATTGCGATCTAAACGACCACACAGAAAATTAATATCAAGATTTACAATAAACATTCGAGCATATGCACATAACCCGCGGGTGATCAACAAGATTGTACCCATCGTTTCAATATTTATTTTTAATATCCAATAGTTTTTCATCAGAGAATGAGAAAACTATCTGGATCACTCAACATTTTTTCGGACAAATCCAATAAAATATTTTTTTATTTTCCCCGATTTTTCATGCACGTCATTGGATAGAGTAGAAGTGTCGGTATAAAATGAATTACGTTTTTGAATTATATAGATATACATAGCTATATATTCATTCACATCGTTCCCAATCTCAATCTCTCACTCTTGCGCCAGGTGCACAAGCAAAATTTTTTTTATTATTTCCATCGGAAACTTTTTAATTGCATATAGTTTGCTATCTCTGTCGAGTGAGAGTTTTCCATAGGTACCCGTCATTGAGAGGAGAGGGAAGGAAGAGAGAAATAGAAAGAGAAAGAGCGAGAGGAAAATAGGGCCATCCAATTTGCGCGGATGGCTTTTCCTTCAAATGTATGACTTGCGCGACCCCCTTTTCTCTCATCGCGCTCTTTTTCCATAGTTTCCTACATCATCGTTTCCTCTCGCGTCGCCCTCACAGCACAGCTTTCACAGTGTCCTTTATTATCATTCGTACTATGTATACTGCTCTCTTTTATTCTCCTCTCCTTCTCTCGTTTCGCTGTCTCTTTTTCCTACTCTCAACACAAAGTTTTTCATTCCAATGCTCGGTGCAGCACTTGTCCGATTCTTTTTGCAGTCACGGGAGAATTAAATGCGACTGGTGCAAACAATTGGTCCCGCGGATTAATCCTGAGGTTAGTCGTTGCTGCAATGAAACCACCACCACTATTCAACTATCGTTTCCGTCAGCATATATAAGACAATATTCTATCAAAAGTTGTTGTGTGTGATGATTTAAAGATATGAAAGAAAAATTTTTCTCTCTTAATAGTTGGCTAACAATTTTTGATGTGATCACAAATTTCTTTTGTTTACAATTCCGATTCAAGACGATCGTAAATGGAGTTGAATATTACTCACAAATATTTCCATATTCACAACTCTCAAATGTTTCATTCAAAGTAAAAACAATTTTTCAACCAAATATAAATTACGAAAGGTAATTTAAGTTTAAACTAAAATCACGAATATCGTTCAAGTTGATTCGAGTTTTCTTTACCGCCGTCCAGCACACTCGTCTGACTGAAACGTAACGAAATGATGAAATGAAAGAAATAAAAAAAAACGACACAAATGAAATGAACGAGTGAAAAATATCCTGTACAACAGCATCGCGAATTATCTGCAGACATACATAAATATATATCATCGAAATGGAGCAAAGAGAGGATTCTCTTCGCGAATATCTAATTTCAAGGCGCAAATCGAATTGCCAATATAAAATATCCGCGGGCAGCGCGTACTACGCCCACTCACCGAGAAATTAATCGAGTTATCGAAGTAGATAAGGTTTCCCTGGGGCTGCAACGATGTTCGCGTTGCGCTTTAGTAGGCAAAAGGGAAAACCCGATTTATATATTACTTGAAAATATATATCTGATGTATACAACATTTTCTTCAGCTAAACTACAGCAATAAATAAATTATAATGTTAAACAAAGTTGTAAATAATTTGGGAAATCTCGCGTTTAGTTATGCGCGCGCCCGAACATTTTAGTTATCGCGCGTGTCTTATTTATTATTCAGTAGTTTTGATGGTTTCGGTGTGAATAATGAGTAGTCGGTAAATTACCAGGAGCACGGCTAAATAGAGAGGAAAAGCGTGCACAAGAGGATGAATAGAAGTCAAAGAGAATATTTATGCATTTAACATTAAATACACGTGACTGATCGACATAAATAAAATATATTTGAACTGTAGAATAAAGCGCACACGAGAATAATGTTGTTACGCATTTGCGCTTGAATAATTTCACATTGATTGTGCATGACGCGACCCAATCACCTTTCTCCTGCTCATAAAATGCATCAATATAATATCTATCGAATCATCGCAGTGCGACCATCATCAATGAGCAGTAATGTCCATTACTAATTGAATCTAATCGGCTTTGGTATATTCTTTTTATTTCGTCCACTTTTTCATCTTTTTTTTTTTTTTCATTTTATCCACAGTCGCTCGTTATGTTCTATCTCAATGTCGTCTCTTTTTTATTTTTGCTTTCTCCATTCTGACTGATTCATTCATTTTCTTTTTCTCCTCATTCCATGTCTAATATTACCGCATTCACTCATCACTTCCTCCTGTTTTGAGATTAAATTGTGAACGGTGTCTATCGAATGGGTAAATAAAATTCTGCCTCTTCGTCATTCGGATGGGCGCGTGGGAATCAACTACAAATACCAATGCACAGGGCACATGATCGTGCACATTTATATAATACACATTGACAGTCAAAAACTTGAGAATCCGTGACGAATCGAGACTGGCTCATGCGTGCGCTGTCATGACCAAGAGAATTCGTTGTTGATAATATAAAAGAGAAAAGGGAAGAGCAGAAAAAAAAATGCCTATATATAAACGCCCCAACTGATTGTCGAATCATCATCTAATGGTGGCGCCACTCGTGTGGAACACTAACAGGAGGAAAAAACAAATCCTACAGAGTATATTCCATCATGGGAGAAAAAGAAACCGGGAGAAAAAAAAATTGACAAGAAAAATTTTTATAAATGAGAAAAAAGCACAGACGTGTAAATATTTTTTTTTTTTCTCTTCTTGTATATATACAGAATCATTTTTCTACCAACGATACGTCTTATCTACCCTCTAGATTGCGTTTTTCGCAACACCCTCTTCGCCCGTCATTCACGTTTGTAACAGGTGGCATTCTTTTTTTTCACCAAACTCACCCCTAAAATAAACCACCAGCCATGAAAGATACAAAAAGAAACGACCGCACTGTAAAAATATGCTTGTGACAAAAAAAGATGATTGCTAGAGATGAAATATAAAAAATGAAGGGAGAAAGGGAAGAAGAAGTAGAAGATGAAACGACGAATAATTGATGTCAAACAATGGTGTATAATTATTCACCTGTACGTTGACAATAACAAATTACATAGTGCAGTGAATGGATAATTGATAATAGAATAGATGTCAGAAAAAGGTGAAGAAATGTCTGATTCATAGGTGAATTATTGGCGCCACAGGGATGATTTGCAACACCCCAACACCATACCTACACTTTTAATGTCGTAATGCATCGTCACGCAAATCACGAACTCTCATCATAATACACACAACCATACACACACACACACACACACACACGCATACACATTCCCTCGAACATGTTTGCAATCTAATGGATTTAGCATATGGCATGATATGTTTGAGACGCTGAAAATGCTGCTCAACGCGAGAAAGAGATCTCGAATACATTTGTACTAACACAACAACACATAAAGCCACACACAGTGGTTAGTTGATTGCATCAATGCTACCTGTTACGCAAAATAAATACAGGTTAAGGTATAAAGTAGACATCGCACAGTGTGCAAAGCCATCGGTCGTCGTCGTCGTCGTCGTCAATTGATTTATCTGCTAATGGAACACCACAAGGATGTGAATCAAATTTATCACTTCGCTCTGTTAATAGAATTTACGCGCACGTAAACCAAACAATTCACTCAAATGAATCCTCCAGCTCAATATTATTCAAAGATAAGAATAAATAAAAGCCATAGAGTAGGTATAATATATTTTGTTGAAAGGTTATGTTGGAAAAATTCTTCAACAATACTTCACAAGGATGCCAAGTGACCGTATATACTCCGAGGAATTTAATATTGCGATGTCTTTTTTTTTTATACCTACCATAACCACAATAAAATTCTCCATTTATATATAAACATATATAATAAATAGAAGCGTAAATAAAAAGAAAAAAAAATTATATTTTCTGTTGACTCACCGTGAGGATGCACTTGTGACTTGGCGAAATGAATTCAAGACCGCGTTGACCATCGCCGCTAAAGCACTTCTGTATATTTCGCATAAACTTTCGTCGAATGTTCTTCAATGTATAAACACAAAGCGCTGAATTATTGCCTGGTCGTTGACTGTTTGGATCATCACTCTCAGCAAATACAGCATAAAGTACATCATCTTGAGCAGTAATACCAAGTGCGCCAGCTAATACTGATCCGGCTTTACCAACATATGCAGCTTGAACTAAATTATAATTTCTCTCTTCATTTTTGCATTCAACTGGTATTTCAGTGTATGAATAATAATGCATATCATCCTGACACAATCTAACAAGCTTTGAGATATAATTAGTTGCTTCAGTATCTTTCAATTGTGTTGTGAAGAAATAACTGAAACCCTCACTGCTAAAACCGTAAATGTAATTGATTGGATATCGTTCTCTTGACAGTGAATTTACGTATATCCTTGTTCCAGTCGTGACCGCTGACTCGGCAATGTTGAGCATCTTGTCTTTGTCAAGGGATCTCGAGCTAACCGCTGGCACCTCTGACCTGTACGGCGAATTTGCCGTAAACGTCACACCAACATACATTACTTGGGATACCGGTGGATTTGGTGGTCCTGGGGCAATGAATGCCACCGTTGAAGCGGTCGCATTGTTAGCCACAACTGGATCTTTTACCCTTTGAACTACATCGGTTATGTTGTGTAAATTTCTTACGTCACATGTGCCTTGAAATAGACTGTTACACGATATCAGCCGGGTTGTTGTATAATCAATCACCAACGCCTTATTCACATTGTCAACTTTACGTTTGACTGTTTCACGCGGACAGTCAAAACTCGAGCAATCCAATGCGTCCTCTTGTGGTCCAGTAATTGCTTTAACTACCAAATGTAAATCAGGTGAAAATTGATACAATCTATTGACAGCACCAACATAAACACGTCCGGTATTTTTATCAACTACCAAATGATTCATTCGCACTTCAGGATCATAAAATTGATGGATAATGTCTGATGATGATGCTGTTGTTAATGTCACTGATTGTTGTGGTAACACAATTAAAAATAGCAGCAACAGTGTTGGAAGGACAAGTGGCAGTTGCCGACAGCGAATAATAAAACCCGTCATCGCTGCTCTGTCCTCTTTGGTCCACGGAGGTTCCCAACTTGATCAATAATTATAATCACCACCGAAAAACCAATGCACTCACACTTGCACTGTATAAACGGGAATGAAGGAAAAAAAATGAAAAAAAAAAAAAAAGATATAAAACCAAAAATCTAAACTACTTTCCTATCCTACGGGACGGGGGGATTATTAGGCGCCCCCCACCACCCCTCGATAGCTACTGCTCGAGTGTACTTTGTACTCCTGCAATCAGAAAAACAAAAAACATGGAATTAGTTAAAATTTTCAATTTCAGTTCATTATTCAAAATTCAAATCAATTATTATGTTAACATGTGCATTTCATATGTGATGTGGTGTCATCACATTCGTTTGAATTTTGAAAGTTGAAAAAATGTTTCAAATCCTCTCTGCAGAAGACATTAGCGATTTAACTGTCACGATTACATCGCTGATAATCGGGGTTTGTTATGACTTCTGTGTTGATATGAGACAATTCCGCAAACAGGTTCATCATCTTTTGCGATAGTGCACTTTCTCATTCCGTGATATGACCATTAACTCAACCAGCATATGTAACCATAAATCAAATTTGCATTTCCTTTATCATATCTTGATACAATGCCAAGTTTTTTGTCATTGTGACTATCAATTTATCGAATATTGCACATCTCAGTATCAACGTACTCCTCAATTTTCCAGTTACCTCCCTTCAAAGGGCAATCTTCTTGGAAACTATTTGATGAATAATTCCAAGAAGAAAAGAAAACCAATAAAAATTCGTAATTGGTATTTTACAAAGCTCAACCGCTAGTAAACTTTCATTCGATGATACAAAAACAAAATAAAGAATACGAACTAACATAATTCATTAATCCAAATCATCCCCACAATATCAAACCAACACTCCAACCACAACATCCATTAAACTCATCCCACCTTCATAAATCCCTCTCAATTTCAATTCATCTCCAATTGATAATAAAATTCATCAACGTAGATGCAAAATGATTGAGACTCACGAGTTTTGTCCCTTTTTTTTTCCTCCGGTTTTCAACATTAAAACGCTCGAGGGTGATCTCTCACAAGAGCAACGCTCATTGCAAAGAAAAAGATGGATTGTAAGAGGGAGTGAGATGAATACAAGAGAGGGTCCAAGATAGATAGATAGTGTACAAGAGAGTGTGCATGCAGTTAACGAGGACCAGTCCTCGTGGGCGAGTGTACTAACGAAGCTTCTCCGAGCGGAGGTGGAACGAAGACGGGAGGAATCGATAGTGACTTTGGATTGATTTCAGCTGGTCCACGTTCAGCGATTGCCTCAGGGGCTGCTTAAGTATTTCCTTCTCTCTTGCTTTATACGTCTCAACATTCAATCTCAAACTTCACTGTGGTAGGTACACACACACACACACACTCACATATATTTTCTCCTCTTTTCTTCTCTATCTCTTCACTATACGATATATATATATTACATATATCCACCCGCGATTGCTGAACGAGGCAATGCGAATACTTCGCGGGCAAGATGCAACGAGCAAGATATGCGTGGCAAAGCGGGGAGGACAAGAGAAGAGAGAAATGTTTGCGTACTCCTATTTCCCCGTCTTCTCTTGCCCTGATGTTTGTGCGACCAACCTGATCGACAGCTTGCCACAATATCAACGGTGATATACTCGTACGACGCAACTGTTGACGCTAACGAAGTCTCTCCGCTCTTTCAACTAGTAAATACATCTGTGTAAGTATATAAAATATTTTTTTTTTCCTTCCATTCATTTATTTATTTTTTCCCTCCATCCTCCTTCTCAATCATTCGTTCACATTGTCAATGTTTTCCACAACTTTTGACGTATACAACAGGGTCATGAAGATCACGAATCGATAAATCATCTGTGTCTGCACACCGACTTTAAAAACTCAATTATACACAAGTTTTACTTTCATACACCACCCATTTCTCATTTATTTATTCATTCCACCGCATAATATTATGCATTTGAAAATTCTTCTTCCACCCTTTAACATAAAAATAACAACGAAAAAATTTTCTCACATTCCTGCATGTGTATACACTCGATAAATTCATAAAACAAAGAGAGAAGAAAATACAGGATGAAAATTGCTGGATGATATTACGACACTCGGTTGATATTATATATTTATGTTTATATATAAAATGTCTGGTGGATGCATTTGCCCCGTGTTATATATACTAAAAACATTGCAGCATGTGACTGTATGTAATACGCGTCTCACTTGCGCCGTTGTTTCGCACCGAAAAAGGAAGCGGAAGGACGCGAAGCGATGCTAAACAAAATAAAAAAACCAGAGAAAGAATGAAGAAACGACCCGACTGTACATACTAATACATACACACATATATATATATATA
>JABMBR010001644.1:0-30521 GCA_018881525.1 Meteorus sp. PSUC_FEM 10030008
ATATATATACATATATACGCAATACATATGAATATTTATATATATATTGGCATGTGCAAGAACTGTAATATTCTACCGATAATTTCCAATACTCTCTAGTGTTTTAAATAATTATTTGTGAACATTCCATTGATGCATTAGACATTTCTTTAATCACGCATATAGCACGGATAATTGCTCGACATAGTTACAATGGTTATTAAATATATAAATTTCCGAGGAGAGATATGAATTTAATAAATTAAAGCAATGCACATTGCTTGTTCGACTTTGCCATTAAATTTCTAATGAATGCTATAACAATTCACCTGTGATTTTGTCGGCACAATTTCCATTATTTTAATAATAATTTTGAGTATTCAGTTCAAGAAAAGTTGTCTGCATATGATCGCATTATAAAGCCGACTATAAAAGATGATTGTGCGAAAAATTAATCTGGAATTTATTCATTGACCTCTTCTTTTACTTTGCAAGTTTGTTCATGTTTGCTTGCAACTTTTTTCTCTTGTATACGTGAAATTTGTTTTGTTTCATTCAAAGTGGTGCGGGGTTTTTTTTTTTTACAGTACCCTCATTAACTTACCCTGCATATCTGCACACATGACCACCCTTTATTTCACAATATATGCATGTATACACATACATTGTGTTATCTTATACCGGTGTGACGCCAGATAACGTCACAAGATCGCAGTCCACCGGATATTGCGCAATGAGGCGCACGATCCAATGGACGACTTATCGTAAAAGCTCGAGAGTGAGCCAACGCGATAATCCGATCGACGTTCGATTTCGATGTCGGGATTATCGTCGCATGAAATAACAGTGCACCAATGAGGTCACCAATGAGGTCAGCACATAATATAGAGGAGGAAAAAACCATTTATAAATACACATTTATTATACATGCACGTTTGCCTGTGGAATAAAAAGAAATTGAATGTGCTCTTAAATATATGCAGTATAATCAGGTAAACAAGTCTATTCACTTCATTTCATTCCCTTTATTGCGATTTTTTTCCTTCTACCAATGTGAATATTTGGGTCGAGGCAACTCTCGCAATGTGCACCCGCAATGCGTAGGATTTATTTGAATCAAAACTATTCGCTTTTCCCGTTTCATTTCATTCTTTTTATATTTTTTCATTCATTTTTTTTTTTTTCCGCCTTTTTGCTTGAAAATTATTTCACTCTGTTGCTTGGCGTGTGTGAATGTTTGAGACTGGAGATTACACAGCGTTGAATGAATAAAGTTTAAATACAATCGGAGTTTATTGCATATAAATTTCTCGTGCTACGATGAATAATGATGATGAGAATGTGGAAAACAGAAAAAGAAAAAAAAAACATTTTTATAATGCAAGGAATGTCATTAGTAAAAGTGCTCGAATGATTGCCTAAACACTTTAAAAGTCACCTTACTCACTCATTCTCTCTTTATATTTTCTTTCTTCTTTATGATCTTAGAGCTTTCTGTGCAAGTCGCAATTTGGGCCGGAAACTCGGGTGAGTGGTGATTACTGGAGACGTCCCGTCGCTTTTATATCAGTCTCATCTCTTTTGTTGAAGGTTGATGCGCTTGCACTATCGTAAATGACAAGAAAAGTGGGAGAGAATGAATTGCATATGCGTGTTACCATATTACAGTGAAAGAAAAGTAGGAGAATGATCGTGAAAGTTTGATGATGGAAGATGATTGGATGGAGAATGAGAAATGCAAATCAAAGAAGGAGATTATGGTAATATGGTAAAAAGTTAGCAAAAGTGATGAATATAACGAGCGGTATATGAATATGTATTCACATATATGTGAATGATGGATTCATCGTCACGGATTTCAGTTCTGTATGATCGCAAATAGATGGCGATAGTGTTCGCTCTTGGTTGAAATGAATTTTCCCAGAGGAATGACTGTGCGGTAGCGAAGGGCGCGTGGGAATTCACACGTGACCCAATCCAACTGTTTCAAATAATGCACAAGAAAAATAGTTGAAAAAAACATAATTGCAAATTCCCTCATTAATCTTCATGTATTTTTCAATAATATTTCATAAAATTTTGCATCGGCTAATTCAATCTGTTTTATGTGAACAATAAATCAACACGTGCAAATAATTCACGAGTCATTCATCATTTAAACAATTGCATGATATATAAAATTAATACTCACGTAATTTTCTCCATCCTCATTCCAATTAATTTGACTCTAATGCTATGAAATCGCACTGAGCAGATCACTTTTGTCTCATTCAATTTCTCTCCCTTTCATGACTTCATACGCGTGTGCATACTGATATTTCTTTTTTTTTCCCTTCAAATACACAAAACGGCAACGATTGACTCGGACAATCGAATGGAATTATGGCATACAATGCACGCCAATTATGTTAGCGATTACGATCCGACAGAATTCATAGAAGAAAAAAAATTTATAAAGAGAGAAAAAAAATATTACAATCTACTTTTTTTTTTCTATTCCACGCTTGCATCCCCTATCTTTCTCATTCACTATTACTCCACATGAACACACACCCACCAGATTTCAAGCATACCATACATACAAACTGCTTTCTATTTTCTATATGCGCAATCGTGATGTTACACGCGGCAAAGCCGTTTAAGAATGGCCATCATTAAATTGAGAGTATTCTGGAATAGAGAAATGTGCATGTAATGGTGTAATTGTCGGACTGGATTGTTTCATTCTCGTGTGGCAGTGTTGCAAGTAGAGGGTGAAAAGAATACGTATATATATGTGTGTAAGGGAAATAACGATATCTCGTAACGGTATAAAGGGTTTTGAAACATTGAGGGTAAAAAGTATGGTCGGGGGAGGAGTAAAGTGCTCGTGGACATCACCGAAATGTTCCACATGTAATTATGATTTATATTTGGTGTGCAGACACGCGTAACTGTCTCTTCAATTCTCATATTTTATTTTTTTACAACCCCTTGTCAATGTTCGCACTTTCATTTATCGCTCAGTCCATTAATACTTTGCATAAAACACTCAACGGTTTATCGATAGTGTTATGTTGTTCAATATGATGGATAAGAATGTGTTGAAAATTTATTTATGGTTTCTACTCGTACAATACTGAATTACTATGCGCTTTTCACGTTGTGTTATTTTATTGGTTCAATTCATGTTATTATTGAAGTGTGTAATAATTAATTCATTTGTTTTGTATACGAATTACCCAACCCAAACACCCTGGCTTATAAACGATTGGAATTTTATTTTTGTGATTCACTGAGGATAGTTGGCTCGCCTGGGGGAGATAGAAAGTGAGAGTGGAATATTGGATCAAGGGTTGTGCTGCTCATTCTGTAGCAATTATATGGCTGTTGGTTATCGAGTTTCAATGTGCGTTTACGACTGTGGGGTTTCCTCATTGGGTATGCGAGGCCAGAAGTTCTCGATAATAATTTATCATTTCTATATTTCATAAAATCACTCTCAATAATATTTCCATTTGTATGAGGTCTTATATGGATGTAATTTATGGTGAAATTTATGTTCATTTCATGGTTGATGGAGAAAATGAAATTGGGGAAAAAAATTTCGCTTGCGGAGCAGTGGGAAAAATTATCTTCAGAAGGGGGTTTCTTCACTTTGACTGATAATCATTCTCGTACAGAATTTTCATCGGTTTTTTCTTTTTCTATTTGTGCAGTTGAATTCGAATTGGTGAAATAGTTCCTAATTGGTGAAGTCATGATGACAATGGTATTGAATAAAGTGACAACGAGTAGATGGACAGAGTGTGAAAAGTCCCCGATGTATATTTTTTGTAATTTGCTGTTTATTACAAACCTGGAATGAGGTAAATGCGCGTATAAACGTGCAAATGACGGCGGGCAAGGTTCACCAGTAGCTACACGACCGATTCGCTTGTTGCCGGTGATTTAATACCCGTTGGCTGTATAGAACCGTCATGGACAGGCACTCACAGTTTGGTTAATATACATAAATAAATTTGCGGACATGAAAAAATAGCAGAATGGGGCACCACGATATGGATAATAATAAAAATCGAGAACTAATAACAGATATTTCATTAAAAAAATATCGAAATTTTTATAATTACAATAAGATTAATTATCTCCATCAATCTTATTTTACAAATTGGTTCAGTCGTTGTTAATCCATTCATTACAATTTATCACTTGGCAAATGAACATCAAATTTTAATCGAGGTCAATCACGACAAAAATAATTGTAATCATCAAACATTCTCCAATTAATTGCAATGTTTTGTATTTCATGACATCCACACCACCTCCAACCCCCTAATTAAATATATATCATTATTAATTTCACATATTGACTCCTAATTAATACTAAACATTCTCAATTCTATCACAGCAGAAAAATCCAACATTCATTAAATAAACTAAATAAATAACAAAGTCACATGACGAAAGAAAATAGCAAATGTCATCGGTACATTCAATAATTGATGGTAAACAAAATTTCATACAGTTTGTATGATATAATTGATGCTATTGAATGCTCAATTTAAATTGCAATTCAATTTTACGAATAATTATTGATAAATCGAGAGAGTACGATGACGAAGTAAATTCGAAGGAAAGAGAGAAATGGAGAAAGTGAATATTCACATGTATCGTAGTCACGTATATACATATATTTGTATTTTGAGGGTGGATGAAAGAGAGGGGGGAGAGAGCGAGAGAGAGGAATGGGGGATAGTGGCTTTATCGCGTGCGTGTCGCGCATTAACGGTATTACCATACAGAATCCTAAACGGGCACTGGGAGATTTTGTCGCGGATGGTGGTAATTTGCATGATTGATTACGCGATCGATTCTCCAGTTATCTTCATATCTATCTATATATAAATATATTTGTGTATGTGCGTGTGGGTGTTTTCTCTTTACCTCGAAAATTTTATTGACTAAAAAATAAACACCATTCACCATTTCTGTCGTTCTTTCACCCAACGTTCTCATTTCCTCTCTCGTTCATTTCCCTCCCTCACATTCCCCGGATGAATAATAAATTCACATAATAAATCTGCTAGCATGCATACTATCTCCACACAGCGATAAATGCATTGCATTTGATTTTCCCCTCTCGGTTTATAATCTCTCTATCTTCTTCCCACTTTTCATCCCTCTATGTACACGTATACAATGAAGGGGAAAAACATTTTTATATTTATTTTTCCTCTCCCCTGCAAAAGAATAATACTAATAATCGCCATATTGGAACAATGAATTGGTATGAAGACATAAATTTAATAAAAGTGTTTTAGCGAAGTATTGTATGATAATTTTCGTTGTTTTTGTGATTTTATATTATTGGTGAATGAGTTTTGAATGCAGGATTTTTATTGTTAGTGATTGAATGTGAATATGAAGTGAATAATTGGGAATAATATGATTAAAAATAATATGAATGAATCCGCGGTGTTCAGTATGGAATTTTATGATATAAATGTTGTTCGTTACATCGTTGAATTCACGTGAATTATCGGATTCAATTTAAATAAAATTTGAAATTCTGTGGAAACTTGTAGTGAATAAAGTTGAGCAATTCGTTTAAACAAATAAATTATCTTTATTGTCAAATAATAATTCTTAACAATCAGATAAATAATTTCATTATATATCTCTAACTGAAAGTAATTCCATCATAAATTGCAATACGAGCTGAAGGCTGAAGGAATGAGCTCACGAGAAAATGGAAAGAGAATTTTTGTACAGTAGAAGATCCGGTTGTTATAAACATGTACAGAACTGGATATGAAGTTTGCGATTGTCCAGCATGACAACATTACATACATAACCATATACATACACTTATAAATAATTTCATGTATATATGAACAGTTGTACATATAGAAATAATAATATGGACGGAATTTGAGACGACACGATCCAGTAATGTCTTGAGACACATAATAACCAGGGCGTTTGTAATTTCATATTGGTATTCGCTTGCTATTTAATCACATGAATGAAAAAAAAAGAAAAAATTTATTCTCAATGGTTTTATGCGTATGTAATAATGAGTTACACACAAAGCATATCGGTTGCCTTTACATCGGGATTAGTTGCACAGCGGTAAAATAGGTATGAAGAGACGTTGAGAAAGTTGAACAGTTGATAAAGAATTTGATTCTATATATAGAAGATGCCGACGGCTTAGCGCAAGAGTTCTACGGAGGATAGATTGCTTTAATTTAAGTGGAGTTAGTAGGCTATATAGTTTGGGTCGTGAATGTGCGCACCGACGATCTCGCATGGGTTTGGTTATGGGGCCGAGTGCCGAGACCATCGCTCGGCTTAATTTCTCTTCGGCTTAACCTCAGATTAGTTTCTACACTTATGTATTCGAGTACAAAATCGACTCGTGGGCACGAAATGTCTGTATATGTACACGTTATATCTATACAAACTTCACCCCACAGGCGTTATCTACTTTTTTTTTTGCGTTTTTTCGTTGTTTGCTAGATTTACCAGTAGTAAATTCTATGGCAGTATCGAGAATCAACATGATCAAATTGATTTGCATGTTTGATTATATCATTGAATCAATCGGTAGTTCATTTATTTTTCATTCGATGTTTTGTGGTGGAACGAAATTGTTGTTGGATATTTTATGCTGCAAATTATGAGAGAATGAAAGTGAAATGTGAATTCGATAATTTATTGACTAATCGCATATGGAAAAAATTCTGACAGGTTTTTCTCGCGGCATTATTTTTGATTCTACAGCGTTTATTGTCTTTATTTTTCTCCATTAGATAAATATCAAACGCGAATTCTTTCGCATAATTTTCATATTCAATCCGGATAATTCAGCTGCAAGTTGTCTAATATTTCTCGACATGCGATTAATAATTATCCATTATCCTTCTCTAGTAATTTCATTACACAATTCGACTTGTATTATAACCCAGATATTGTGGTATCATTCGTTGAATTGGAGCTCTTGGATTTTTATCTTTGTGCATTCAATTTCCATTAAGTGTATTACGTCTACCTCATTGCGAAACAGTGGTGTATATTACAATGCCGTTGTCAATAATGGATACAGATGATGGAAATAGGAATGTAATTAATTATCAATAATTGGAAATCGCTTTACAACATTTTCGAGGATCATCAATTAATTCAGTGGTGAAACTCTGCCAAATGACCACGTATATGATAAATATCTATATCAACATGAAATAAGCCATTATATTTAATCAATCCTTCACGTATAATCAATCGTAATTAATTTTGAATTAACGTCAAGCATAATCAATAGATATTCACTCATATGAACGATAAATCAATGTTAAAATGTACACAGTGACTTTATTTCTGCACCATTTACGTCCTGTGTATAAACATACATGAGGGCATTGTCACGTAAATAACATTTTTGTTTTTACCACCGGAAATTGGCTCGCGCCATTGACGAGGTGCTTAATGCAGCTTTTAATCTGTGGCCTAACCAACCCGTAGTTACATCATATGTGTTCATACAGATATACGATTATGGTAGAAGAGAATGTGTAGGTGGTCGTAAGCGTAACTGTAGCAGGACAAATTTGCGGGACGCCGTTACGAGTTGACGCGAGATGATCCGCCGGACGGTGGCCTGTCCCATCGATCTCCCTCGTGAATGGGTGCATTAAAAACCAGCGACAGGAGAATTCGAGCATGTTGAACGTTGGAGGGTTGGAGATTGGATGATAACGTATGGATCGGAGTTGAAGGCGAATAAAATACGGCGTACGAGATGGGGATAGAGAAAGAGAGATGAAATGAAATAAAAATTGGATGGAATGTAATTAATAATTTTATAACTGTTTTATACAGTGATGTGAATTATTTTCCACATCTTTGTCTTTATTTGTATTTGCAATTTCATTTCTATTCGCATGCAAATACTGATAAATTTCAATTGAAAGAGAAGTCCTCAACGGTAAAAGTGTCACGTAAATTACAATCGACTGTAGAACAAATGTATGAGATCAATTAATAAATAAGTTGTTAGTTTTAATTGAAAAATTGTATGGGGGTTGTCTTTTGTGTTGGTGTTGCTGTGTGGCGGTTCACCAAGCTTTTAATTATTTGTATTTTTATTTCGGCCACTGTGATTCTGTTCGATGAGAGAGGAAATGATGGTGAGGCTGTGGAGCAGGGAAAAAAGGAAATAGATTAAAGGAGACAAAAAAATGGGCAGAGAAGAAGCTGAGACACAGAGTCATTCGATTCTCTTGTGCAAATTCAGTCTCTATTCTACTTCACTTGTATATATTCACTGCCCCTATCTTTTGCTCCTACGCTTCGCCACGCTGCGACGGCTTTCGGGACACAAGACCGCTAATCCTGGCGCTATAATCGTCGAAAGTAACGTTAGAGATTATCGAAACGGCTGCTGTATGTCGACCTCATTCATTTCATTCTCGTGTATTTTCTCCTGTGCCTTTTCCTAACGTGAGTATACTGAGGATTAGGATACTTCGAGTCTTATCTCTTGGAAACACGATGAAAGAGATCCCTGGACTTGTTTTGTCGCTTGGGGGATGGGAATAAAAAAAAAATTGGAAGAATAAATAAAAATAAATGAAGAGATACAATACGATGAAAAAGAGGTGAATAAATAAAAGTCTTGGAAGAAATAAATATACTTCCGGTTTGTATGTTGTATCAGTTATATTCAAATGATTTTTTGTGGATGAGAATTGTATTGAAATAAATGCCAATGTCAAATAGAGAATGCGGATGGTTAGAAACTCACATTCAAGTATTCGGTCAAACTCATGTATTTTATTAAAAATATTCATTCATGCATTCGTGGTATATATTTGTTGCGGTTTATGATTCAATGGGCAGATTAATTTATTTGGTGAATGTGTACGGAGTTATTTATTACAAAAGCTCTTTTGTATACCCATTTGGAATTACGCTTTTAGTAAATTTATCAAAAACAATCCTGTGAATTATTATGACTGTTGCTTATACGAATACTGTCGAATCGCGTGTGTATACAATGAACAAAAACCAGAATTCATTTTCCATTCATTTATTGCTATTTCATTTATTTTCTATTCAACATTATACGTTTGCGTTCTTGCATTGAACTTCTCTGTCTATTTCCAACTGGTTTCGGTTAAGTTGGCTGTGAAATTTTTTCAATTAAAAACGCGCACCCCACGAGTACTGTGTGACGTTCGGGGTGAGATGCGAGAGTGCAAGAGAAAATAGAAGAAGATGGTATGGTACGGTCGGTAGCAAGTTGAGTTTTAATTACTGTGGCATCGTTCCACTCAACTTTTTTTATTTATTTTTTTTTTTTTTTTCAACATTCTCGTTTTTTTTTTGCGTAAACATTCGCAACATGACGAAGTGAAATCCAACATGAAAATATTCATTTCAATTTCATCCTTTCTCATCAAAAGAGATTATGTAAATATTAAGTGAATATATCATCTCATATTTATCAATTTATTTTTCTACCAATGTTATTCATCCACAGATAGTGGAAAATCATTTCATTATATTCACAATACAAATAATCAAAACTCATATTTGTTCATTTGTCTTACAGACAATGTTACGATTATACCAATATAAAACTACATCGTTGCACAATGCAAATTCTCATATTTTCATGTTTACCTTTCGTTGATTTTTTCATTATCTTTTTCATTTTTTTTTCCGCTCGTTTGTTTCTTTCTTGTTCTCCCTCGTTTTTTTTTTGTTATATTGCACCTGGTTCATCATCCATTCCATATTCTATCGCGTACATGCTGTGAATCGGTGTGTTATTAGTCGTCCAATAGCCTTCCCATTCCCAAGTTTAATCCGGAAGCGTGTTACTCGCGCGCCACACGCGTGTCTGTGTGTCTACATGGATACACATTCATGTAGATATGGCTGTATGTATCGTAGGTTTTTTGAACGTCAGCAGCTCGACAGCGTCGCCCCGATTTTCACGTGACTATACATATATGCTATGATGCTATGGAGCATTTCTGGAATATGCATGTTGTTTGCGCTCGACTCGACCGAGTTGTGGATACGAGAGGCAACACACAGTATAACGCGTGCGTCGGCAGCTGCAGATTGTATAGAGTGGGTGCACCCATTTCCCTCTGTGTATATCCACCTTCATTCTCCTCTTCGCTCTCATCTTCCTCTCCTCTTTTGTCATTGACATGTACTCTATATGTATATATTATGTATATGGAAATGTTTACGTGTACATATGTGATGTGAGAAGTTCAATAGAATTGCATAAATGTCCCGAGAGAGCTGTGGCAAGCTATTTCCCAATCTTTTGTAGATATAAATGTTCTATTTCATGTTAAACTTATTATTTTTCTCCTTTTTTTTGCCCTCCTTGAGGGTGTGAATGAATCCATTATGTAAGCTGAGAATCTGCACTGCATACATTGATTCTTACTTGATATTAAATGTCTCAGGAAAGGTGAGAATAAATATTGATTTTAGGTTGAGAATAAATTTTTTTATGAGAAAGTTTGATGATTAATGCAATGGAGAATTTTTCTGATGTGAAAATAGTTAATTTAGAATTGTTCCAATACAGAAATGTCTCACAAAGTTTAATGTACATAAAATTTTCATGATCAATTAATCTACGTGAACATTTTTTTCCTCTATTCGTACGAATTCTTTCGCTCCATTGCAATTTCCCATGTATTTTTCATTACAAAAATGCAAATGAATGTATAATGTAAATCCAAAATGCATACGAAATGAAAACGCTAGATGATCCATTCTGTTGAACGTTCTCTGTATGCATATTTATAGCATCTGAGTGCATGAACATACGCATATAACCAGTGTAGTGATGCAGAATAAATGTAGAGGAAACATAATCCACAATATCATATATAATTCTGTGGTACTGATATTTGTAATGTAATTTACGTTATTACCAATAGTGAATGCGTGTGCATGTAACCTAATTAACAGATATCGCTGTGTAATGAACAAAGAGTGGAGGTGAAAGAACCACAAAATGTTACTGAAGAGTTAGTACTGTGAGGAGTATATGTAAAGTTTAATGGTGATGGTATGTAGTGAATAAAGAGAAGAAGAGTGGGCGAATGGTGGATATACAGAGACAAAGATATTTATACCGGGGTATAACGGAGTGCGCCTGTCACGTGGGAAATGGACGCTCGGGCGTCCATTGACGCGATAAATGTCGTCGTCGGCCATTAACAACAGCTCTCTCGTCTTGCTTCATAATCAATGGAAGCGATCCGTTGCCCCTTGCCGCGCGCGCACACAGCTTTACAAGTTTAATCTAACGCGCACCACTGCGTCATGTGACGAATTAATTTCCTTTTATTTATATCTTTGAAATGTCCAATTATCTAATGTACGGATTAGTCATTTGATTTTTTACTCTGCTCTTCTGATATTCAACACTTCTTGTCTACTCTCCAAGAAACATTTACAACTAATCATTCAGTTACACATTTTCATTCTCGTGTGTAGCGATAGATTTGTGGTGGAGAATTTTGTTCTGCAACAAACAGCAAAGTTTCGAAATTTTTCGATATTTTTTCAACCTTTGACAATGTCAGAGAGGAAATTTCCGAGAATGATAAACAATCTCTTGGTGTCAACGCTCTGGAATTCCTCTTTAATTTTCACATGCAACAGTTTAAATTGTCGTTTTTCTTCATGTCCATCATTCATTTGTATTTTTCAATGTTTCATTCTCTCGATTTGTTTCCAACTCATTTCATATTATATCTATATATAAGCGTGGATTGCGTGTAATCAGTCGTAATTTCTGATGATTATATCCGCGTAGAGATCAAAGCACTCGGGATCGTGGGAATGCGCCATTAATTACGTTTCAATGCCGACCAAGTGCAGAGTTAAAAGTGTAAGGGAGAAAAGAGATGAGGATGAGAATGAAGAATGAGAAGAGGAGAAAAATTGAAGAGATAAAACGATAAAGTTGAGTATACACGAACACTTAACATGATTTCATGACAAATATTACACAGTCGATGTTGACATCAGTTGAAGAGCGATATGACAAAATGAGGAAGCCAACTTGACGAGAACGACGACGTCAGACTTATATATAATATCGCGTCTGATGAGATAATAACCGTGTGATTACACGTTTATAATTCAAAACACTTAAGATGCGTACTTGAGATATAAGACATGACAAATATTGCCCAGAGTACGCGTGCGCTCCATCAACCAACTTGAGATGTCAATTCATCCGCATTGGCGCGTGTCAAATGAATGAAAAAAAATTCAGCCGAAAAAAAATGATGAGAAGAAAAGAGGAAGGGCAATTGGGAGAGTCGCGGAGATCGTTCAAGGGATTTGAAATGAATTCCGCTGATATATTAAACGTTGAATTCCATTTTATACAACGGAATTTTGTTCCTCCCCTAGAATAGAATCACGCAAGTACAATTATTGAATATACAGAATTTTTCTTTTTATTTTTTACTTTCACCCATATAATATTAAATTCATTCCATTTTCAGACTCTGCTGTACATATGTGTCAAGAAGTCTTTTCTAAATCCAATTAGGGCGCTTCGAAATTGAAAAAACCTTTTTTTTTCTTCATATGTTGCCCCGTATTATAGACGGTTTATGTACATTGAGTGTGTGCACAGTGAATTTCGTTGCAGTTTCCATTAATTTTTCTTTTTCCTCCATATCATTGTCTCCGCAATTATTAGCATTGATATTATAGTTATTATTTTAATTTATCTTTTTTTTTCCCATGTCGTTACTCCATTTTCTCTGCATATAAAATATATGCAGCGTATTACACGAGTCGAATAGTCTCTCTGGAGGTTTTTCCACTGAAAATTATAACGTAAGAAAATAACGACATGGCTCTTAGCATTTAAGAATGTTAGTCTATGTGTCGGAGTGGTCGAGGTAGTGAGGGAGAGGGAAAGAGCAAGGGTAAGATGAAACGACTACATAATAGCTCAAGTTTCGCGTCGTGCCTGGACGAATTTCCGGGTTAAACAACGGCGCAAATATTCTTTCTCACTTTGAACTATACAACTTTTTCATCGTCACCATATCTCGTATCATCCATGCGGCCCCATTTTCTTTTTTTTGTCCCCCTTCATTTTCTATCCTTACTTTACCTCTGTGACCCAGCTCTTACCTTCGCAACTCATCTAATCGAGTGAACTGTTGTTAATTTCCACCCACACACCATACACTGATGCCTCATCGTTTCAAAACTTTTTTTTTCTCGTTCAAGTGTTCTTAATAATAGATCCAATATAAATTCTTCATGACACAATTTTTCAGTCATATTTTACATTTATATGAATATCAAATTTCAAAGTTCATTCTTGTCACATAAAATGTGTAAGAGAGAAATGAAAGAAGAGGAAATAATTTATAAATGCAACGTACGATGAATTGTGTAAAAATCTAAAGAATTGTTACATAAATTATTTACACAATGACTCCACTTTTGAAAAATTTAGTAAAAAGACAATGGGAAGTTAAATAATTTTCGTCCATTTAAGGTATATATGACATTGAGGGTGAATTACGTTGTTCTTTGTGCGGGGGTTGGAACGTCGCGTAGTTAAACGTGGATACATATATATTGGTTGGGACCGTGAGGAATTTCTGACATTGTTTGATCGGCGCACAAGATCAACACTGTGGGTTTCGTCGTCGTTGAGCTCGAATCGCCATGTACCTATCGCTCGTTCGATTGCCATCGCCTCAGGCATACACTGTTGTATACTCGCAGTACTTCCTTGTTCAATCGTTGCTTGTGCTCTTGTTTCCCTTCCACCATTATTGTCGTAGTATATTTTCCTCCTTCTCTTTGACTGCTTCGTTTCTCACTCGCTACTCGCCCTACTGTCTTGAAAGTGCTGTTCCATAACTGACTTGTTTTTCTCACTGCGCACAACCTCGGCATGCTTACTAAATTCCACAACCAAGAATGTACACCGCATTTTTCGCTGGTGAACAGATCGCTACCAATCGATATCGCATTGGGTGTTCTTATAGAGTCGTAAAAATGTTTTATAAAAATTTATGTATTTATGGTTAATTATCGTGGCTAATTATCTCATTAATTGGTAACTGAGCGAATTGAGAATGAGCAAGTTTTTTGTTTGCTGTTTCTGTAGAGAAGTTTGATATTAAGTTGAGTGGATGAAATAATTGACAGCTTTTTCTCACAAGTCGCAGTTTATTTTGAAGAAATTATGATAAACAAAAAATATGTGAAAAGCCCAAGCGCATGAAGATATAAAATTCAGTTTTTGCATGTTGGTACAACTCAGCGTCGTTAAATTCTAATTTTGTTCTTTCAATTGTCAAGAAATTTCAATATCAATCAGCATAAAAATGGACATTGGTAGCGAAATATTCATTTGAACAAATGAAAAAAACATTGACACAGACATTGTTCATCAATACAACAAAGTAGAGTCATCAACAGAATGAAAGAATGTGAATGGACTGAAACAATTGAGAAAAATGATGAAAGTTATAGCAGTAATTCAGGAAAACTGGTAATTCAAACTCTGGATTATTTACATATAATTACCAAGTATAGCGATTCAACATTAGCATCGCTACATTTACACAAATTCGAAATATACCATTGTACACATACACATACAAAACACACAAACCGTGTCTAGATTCTTGATTTCACCAGTTTTCCCTTGCCACTTTGATGGACTTCCAAATGAACCTTTATCTTTCCCCACTTCATATACACCATTCATGCATACTTCTATTTACATATACACACATACACATTTGTTAATCCACGTGTTGCGCATTTTGTGTTTGCTGTAGACATTAATATAAATGTCATTCTGTTTGTAGAAAAGATGGCACATGAAATAATACACTAAAGTTATTTTATATGTAGTCTAATAAAAAATGGTTTATGTACATATTTATGATAATACGTCTGGCAATTTTCATAGTTAATTTTATGTCTCCCCCGTTGACTATAATTCATTGACGAGTCACGTTAAATAACATTCTCCATATTAATACCAATGTATAAAATATACATTCGTATTAATATTATCTTCTTCACTCATTCTTCACCCCCCCCCTCACTTTGTGCTCAATATACGTTCATGTTTCTAATTCTAGTTTCGAACACGGAAGAACAATTGGGTGGGCAATTCGTAAATGCGAATCGCCATTGAGCGACGCAGCTGTCAACTTATCTCAATGAGTGTAAGACGAGTGGCATGGTCAGGTGGCGCGCCAATTCTCGCGAACACAGAGTTCCACCTCTTTCTCTCTCTCATTATGTTTCAAATATTTGTATGTATAACTCTTCCTTACACTCATTCTCGTCCTCTCCTCCATTCTCTTTCGTGTAAAGGATATTTATAAACTTGAGAATGGCGCTTTAACGAGAACTGGTCGATGTTTTACTGCCAGTGAAAACGAGAGTTAGCGCATGAATTTCATTTACATATATGCGCGTGCGCGAATCTTTGCATTGCATATTTTCTATGTACTTCAATGCATGCCATGATGGAATTACGACCGCGTCGAGTGCTAATCCCAGCCAGGTGCTTTACCTTTTGCGCCACTTTTTTTTTTCATTTGCATTACTTTTGTTGTTCTTATTGCCACTCTATTTCATTTCATTTTCCCTCACTTCTTCTACATAACACACACACACAAACTTTTACATTGATATTGGTGATGTAACCAGCAACAAGCAACACGTTTGTACCAACTTGAAACTCGAATTAATCGATTTGTCCGCCGTTGGCTGTGGCATTTATGAAACAGTAAGTGGCGAAAGTGCAAGGGGAATATAAAACAAATAATAAAGAAAGCGAAGAGGGTGAATTGAAAAGAGAATGACGATGTTGGTATGAGAGAATGAGAATGCACAAATTTTCCAGTACAATTACATGTCTAGCAATATATTTGCATGGTGTATGTATAACACATACGTACCGTGACACGATTACTATTGTGGCGTTGTGATAGTTAGTGGTAGTGAATGTATAATAGAAGATCTGAGGTGTGTGTGCAATGGTTATGGTAAAATGGTGCGATCAAGGACGACAATGCAAGGGGAAAGTTGCTCCAGAGCTTTTTACATGAGGGTGTTGGGTGTCGGTGGCGTTGCCTCTGGCAGCTATGTAATTCTGTCCGGTAATAAAACTCAGACTCGCGGGTAATACCGGTTAAATTATCCTCTACGAGATGCGGGAGACCGCGGCGCGCGCTGTGTACACTCTCACTTGAGCCAACCACTTGGCTGTGTGAATATATACCTATACATAAACACAAATATATATATTTTACTCTCTCGTATACTTTGGTATATTCGTGCTGGATTGTACAAATGGTTATTTCAGTGTATAATTGTCGTAATGAAAATACGTCTCATATAACTACTGCCTATTTAATCCTTCAATCATACAATGCAAATATGTGGTCTTGCAATTTTCATCATTTCCGTTATGTCACCGAATAAATTTTCCAGCAATATTCAATATTATTTTCTATGAACGAGAATGTATGATTCGAGAATATGTAGATGTGTATATGAATTTATAGAGATTTATACATGATAATATTCTGTGGATTGAGTGGCTGTTAATCCTTCTGAAATTGACTGATTTCCTTTCTCAATTTCACATTTCCATAGCTCTATCAAAGATCGTCTGGGTGAACGGAGATGAAGTCTCTTCTCATACATATGTGTATTTGTATATGACTGAGTGTGTATATCTGTGTGTATGAGGGCTTGACTGGGTGTGTGCTGAAGGTAGATATGAGAATTGAAGGTGGGCAATTGAATTGGATCAAACTTCGCATACCGATTTCCCTATAAATTGAGACTGAGTGAACGATTATATTGGGATTATCCATCACAGCGAGTGGTTTAATTGTAATGCTGATTTTGTCGTGATGGAATTTTTCATTCGTATACGAACAAAATTACAGATTTATTATATTAATTGAATTAATTCGTAGCATTATACCCCCAGATTTTTATCATTATCAGATTGGATTCGACGAGATTATTGAGTGATTGGCAATAGTTTTCACATGATGAGATTCAGCTCAATTTATTATTCATCATCAAGTATCTGCCAATTTAAATTGTTCTACTGAAGGTTTTCAACAACTATGAAATAAAATTCACGTTCGAATAGAAAAGATGAATGAAAAAATGAATATCAAGTTGGAACTGTACTTGGAACGTTGGAAATTCATTCCTGCTCATCATATTCATCATGTGTAAAAAGCGGTATGATTTTCATATCACTCAAATGTTTGCCACCTGTCAATTTCCTTCAATGAATAAAATCGTGAAGCAATATGAGATGGATTTATGACACACACACACACACACACACACACACACACACACACACACACACACACACGACGTGGTGGTGTTGAGTGACAGGTGTGGCTTCCTCTCTCGATTTTTCCTGCTCCTTTCACATTTCCAAACGTACATTTATATCTATATTATCTCTTGGTGTCCGGAAGTGATGGTTGACATCCGGAATAACCTACAGGACAAGTTCGTATGTATCAAGTTACACTGTGACATTTATGTTTGAATACACGTCTGTCCACATAGATATATTCACATGAATATAATATATATGAATGTAATATACCCATACGGATGTGAAAATCCTGATATAGATTGGTCTTGCGCCAACTCACTTCACTCTCCATCTTCATTTGTGTTTTCTCAATTTTCTCTTGCACTTTTTTTCACTCTTTATCATTTTATTTTTATTTTTTTCCTCTTCTATTTGAAAATGTTCGTGTTTTATTCCATTCACAAAACTCATGTTCATACACAAAGATATATCTCAATCGACACATCATCCAAGAATGGAAATAAAAATTCAATCCCACTGGCAAAGTATCAACTACTTCATTTATATGTCCTATTTTACGACATGGCGAGTCCAAACAAATTAAGTCTGATAGTTTTCCTTCGTTTCTTTTTATTGTTGTTTGAGTATGGTGCATATGTACGGGTTCCTGAAGGAAAATTATGATTAAAGAATTGAAATTCTAGAATTATATTGCTGGAAAGTTTTATTGTTGGATATTAAATTGACTTTCAATCAAAATAAACTCCGTACAATTGTACGGAATTATTTTTCATTTGAGTGAAGATGATTTTTAGTTCAAAGTCTTCTTCATGTTGTTGTAAACGGAAACCAAAGCTCTCTCGAAACCGTGAAACCCCATGCGATCAATTCTCTTTTTATTTCCCAATCCAGCATTGGTTATTTCTACAAAATACCGCACAACAATAAGAAGTTTAAAACGATGTAAGCGCGATTAAAAACAGCCAGGAGTCTTTCGTAAATAGTGTGTGGTGTGAAAGTAGTGGAAAATAAAAAAAATAGCGGAACTAAACAAAAAACGAGTTAGAGATATAAAGCAAAAGAGAAGATAGACATAAAGGAGGAAGCACAAGAATAAGAAGGATATAAGAAGACGCGACTCGGTTGGTAGTCAAGAAAGAAAAACGATACGCAATTCTGGTCACGTAACTCGCTGGGATTAGGTTCTGTTTTCGCCCGTCGTTTTCAACCTACCCCCTTTTATCGTCGGTTTCCCACTCTGCGGCGGCAAATGCCACGCTTACGCAGTATTTATAGACTTCACTGTGTGCTCTTTACCGTAAATGCAGACGAAGAAACATCATCGATGTTTTGTACTTGTGTATATATATTTCAACATGAAATTACACCTTTTTATTTAACCTCCATTTCAAATTCTCACTGAGCATTCCCTCAAGTCACGAAAAATAAAATATTTTATATACACCATTGATGTTCCTTTTGCTTCTTTCATCTATAAACTATACATCCGTAAATATATTTCCCTTTGCATCTCTCTCACTGTGTATTATCCCTTTTCATGTTGCACCTCAAGGCACACCAACTCTCAATAGCATTGCCGTCAGTAAAACACTGCTGCAACTTATTCTTTTCTTCTCACCCATCACCATTGCGTCTCTTCACATTTTTCTTCTTCTGCCTCAGGGTAAACTCGACGAGAAATATCCCACGTCCTTCCCCATTGACTTCTAGATCAACCGATCACTTCTCTTTTTTTTTCTTTTACTGTTCTTAATGTACGAGAATTTGCAGTTGAGTATTATTGAAAAGCGAATCGGTGAATTGTTGCAACTTGTTTGTGCGAGGTTTCGCTTCGTTTACATATTCTGATGTCTATTTTTACATGTTTTGTAGAGAAATGAACGTCTGTTTATTTATTTATTCATCTGGATTTTCTTCCTTTTCTCTCTTCTGCTTTCTTGTTCCACGTCGGACAAAATATATATCTCTGAACCCTTCAGTGAGATACTACTTCTGTCGTTTATACCTCATAATTAAGTCATTCCGGTATGGCACCTTGAACAAGAAGTCGACCATCAGCCTCTTTAAACTGCTTCCGACGCAATTTATGCTCACCGCTTGTAAAAGCACAGTCGTATTTTATTCCTTGCGATCATACGGGGGATAACGACCCTGTGAGGAAGAGAGAATGCGAGATATATATATGTATATATACATTCGAGAATGGGAGAGAAAAATTTGTGGGAGGAAAAAAAAAGTTCAAACTCTCTTGTTTTTTTTCTTTTTCTCTATTCTTCCATTCTTTTCAAGTTCTTATACTTATTGATTTATGATATTTGAAGGGAAGATGTAAAAGAATGAGACGTATTTTATCTAGAGAAATTGATTAAGAATTTGATAAATTGATTTCTCGAAGTATTCAAAATGTAATATGTACTGAAGTTGAGTACTTGAATTTTCTATTTATCGAATGAGTTCTGTGTGTTTTATACTGTTCAATTGAGCTGTTGCTTTGTTGGTCATGTTCATGAATTTTCTTCGCCATATTGCCAATTAAATTCGTGTACTGCAGATATACCGAGGAGAGAGTTGAAAAAAACTGGTTTAATAGGAAACTTTTGCTCACAAAATCTTGCCGAGTATATAAACGAAATATCGTAAAAGAAAATATTAAAATAACAGAAGAAAAAAATAATAAGAATAAATAACAAAAGCGAAAAAAAAAGAATGAAAAGAGATAAAAGTTGAGATTCATTTGGCCACTTTATAGGAGCGCTTACTTACAAGGATGCTGTTGAAATTTATTATTAAAAACAAGAGCCACCCTCCTTTCAAACTACCTTAATTCTCGCTAACTGCTTTATCCCTCTTACGACCGACGTGCTTCCTCTAAATATACTCTTCTACGTTTCCTCAAGTATTTCTCATCTAAATTTTCTCTTATCATTCCCAGTTAATCATACCAAAAATTCTTGCATTCAACCTATATAAACTCTATGCGCGATATCATTCTACAAAACAAAAGATTATGTTACTTGTGATTTATCTCAGTAATTTTTTTGAATTCACTCTTGCATGGTTGTTCGCAAGTTGAAAAATGAGAGAACATGAAAATAGAGAGGGTGCAAAAAAAAAAGTGCATGTTGAAAAATAGAATAAAAAATATGTATAAAACGCACACTTTATTTCCGTGAGAACACGTTATGACCTCGCCAAGGGAACTTATTAAATTTTATACAAGTTTTATTCCTCCATCCCCTTCCTCACTTGTTCTTTTTTCTTCATCTCACTCTTCACTATATCTACGGGTGCAACATCCAAAAGCGAAGGCCGATCTGGGTGCCGCGATAGCACAGCAACCAAGCGATCTACGCGAAGAGTTTTTAAGTGGACTCAAGATTAAAACGTCCTACTGGTTTCTCGCTGCATATTTCCGCGATGTCGCGGTATTGCGGCGGCAGCGCTCGGTATAGAAAAGGAAGATGCGAAGTGAAAGCATGAGGAAAAAAAAGGGTACAAGTAAAAAGAGCAACAAAAAGTGAAATACATGAAGAAAATGCTGCTTCGTATTTTCTATGTTAAAAGCCTCGTTTCTTCAAGAGCTTATAAAAGTCCATGCGACGATTTTATTGCATTCCAAGTATGACACGACATTGCGGATTACACGAGCGAATATTCCAACATTTCTTATCGCTTCTCATTTTTTTCATTCCATGCCATTCTTAATTAATTTATTCTACTTTAACAATTTGTCGTTCTCCCTCGCAACAAATTTAATTGACCAATTCATTAAATTTCCTGTATTTTCTGTTTCAGGTGAGAAATCATTATCAAAACTCGTGTCTATCAGTCACTTTAGTGTCTAAAGCCTCGCTGCTTTTAATACAATATATTGTTTGGTGAGTGAGTGAATTTCAAGTTTACTAATTGTTTCACTACAATGCAAAATACATAGAAGTTTAATAGTATCACTGCTTGTCGCCGCATATACATTCGTGTTCATAGCAAATGTTGCTGTTGCGTAAATACATGATTATACTTTATGTGAAGCTTTCGCGGTTCAGCTGCGCGATAGAATGACATGCACATAAAGAAATAGCAAAACGAGAAGTGGAGAGACACAGCGACAGATAGAGAGATAATAGAAGAGAACCGAATTGTTTTTCCATCTCTGTTTTGTCTTGTTTCTCCTTCTTGTGTCTCATCTCACACACCCACCCACACACACACACACACATTTACGAAAGTACGGAAACAGTGGAGCTCAAGAGAGCTTCTTGTAGAATTTGCGAGGGAAATAATCAATTCACGACACCCCCAAAGTTTGCATAGACAAACCTCTATCTTATACATACATCTATGCATTTATATATACACACATATACGTGAATATATGAAGACTTGAGTGTGTAGACACGGTTAATTAGGTATTATAATGACGCTGAATCGTGATTGAATCTCGCTCTGCGTCCCTTTCCTACCGCCCTTGTGGGATTCCGTTCAAAATCACTTTACATTTACTGCCATGCTTTGAATAATAATTTCAACGTCTTACAACACAAAGTTTTCAATCGTCTTCATCATCAGTTGAAAATATTTAATTAGGCATTACACAAACCAACTAATTCAATAGTCACTCGTGAAATTCATTTAAATTTTCAGCTTCATTTACAATCAATATTTATATTGATTATCGAATTGAATAGAAAAGAAAAAGTTGTAATTACCTGAGACGTAGATATTCAAAGCTTACTCATGTAATGGGGGATGAAGCAAAGTGACGGATAAACATAGAGATGAAGATAGTCAGTGGATGAAAAGTGAAAAAGAAGAAGAAGAGAAGCGAAAACAGTGGTTGAATGCATTTGCGAAACGGCTGTCAGATGCTACGAGAAAGATAGATTGATGAGAACTGCACTTGCGTGCCGGGCGGGTTTCGATTCTCTCGCTTGTTTCCGCCATCGTGCACACACTTTGCTCTCTCATATACCCTTTCACTCTACTTCATTTCCCTCTATCTATACTGGCCCTATATCAAAAGCCACCCTTTAATACGAGACGATCAATGCGGGAATTAAACTGTCAATTGGTCTAACTAACCATACAAACCAACTGACTGCCACTTTGACATTCGAATTATCACACCGCATTGACGTATTATCCTATTAATATTGAAAGAAAAAAAAATTCAAAGCACAATAGTCAAATACAATTCAATTATCATGAATAAACTGTGCGTAAGTTATCTCTGTAGATTATTCACCGGGTGATTCTACATAAATTTATTCGTATGAGATGGAAATTGGGAAATGAATATCGCAGAAGGAATAACAAAGAATGCACATGGGCACTGGGCCAGAGTGGTAAATCTGATGCAAATCAATGTGCCGAGTATAACAGACTACTATTTATATGGATGTATGAGAAGGAATGAATGTACAAGTGAGTGAATCAGGATGTAGTGGGTGAAAGTGGGTGAGAAAAGGATGTGAGAATGAAGTTTATATATTGAGCTGTGTTACCAATCGAACTTGAGGAGAATAAGGGGATGAAGATCGCGCCTGAGGGGGAGTTGTGAGCGCAGTATAAGGTGTGTGACTGCATTATATCCTCTATCGCCGGTTTATGCAGCCATAAATAGCGTTTATACGCTCGGTAAAGTATTCCCGAAGCAGAGTCTTGTGGGGGGGTGCTGGCTTTCCGCCTATCCCTCTATCTATTCTATTATGCTACGACTTACTACCCAACCCTTCATCCAACCCCACATCCTTATATATAAAATAGATATACATTATGACATCACGCTTTCGTTCTAACGTCATTCTTCTTCAACCACTACAGTTTCTCCCACGCTTGAAAAACCCCCGTTGAGATTTTTCAATCTGATCAGAAGGTTCCGCCTCTACTCGCTCACACCTTTTGAATGAACAGTGCGATAGGAAGGAGAATGAAATGAAATATTTTATTGTTTTTCAATGTTTTTATGGTTGTAATTCTTTTGTGAATGTTCAGTTTTGATAGTTATTACGATGATGTATATCACGGTTTAATCACACATTCATCATTGCTGTCGAGATGTTTGGATATAATTTCGAAAAGCTTTCATTTATCGTACTGTAATTATGCTAACATTTCGCATTGGATTGTAGGTGAATATTTGCTCTCATTTTTCTTACTGTGGATGAAATTGTTTGAATTTTCAAAACTGTAATGATGAAGTTGGCGGTAGATATTTTCATGAGAGATATGAATCTGTGAATTTTGAAACAGAATAATATCCCAGCTGTTATGTGTATTTATCTCACATTTGCGGGCTAACTTTATGTATGTATTTTTGAATAGAATAATATGAGCACGTTGCAATTGTTCATGAATTACTCGACTATTATTTATGACTTTCAACAGAGTAAAAAAATTGTATCAGATAGTTTGTCAAAAAGTCTCTTATCTGATTGTGAAATTAATTTTTAAAATGTGTGTCACATTGGCATTTTGATAAATTGCTCAACGTAATAAAAACATTCGCAACAATTATCTCCACAATGACACCAACATGTTACAATTCCTGATGAATCATTTTCCACATCCATCATGAAAACTTCCTCATTTTTTTTCTCATCATTTCACAGACAAATCTCTTCTACACATCCGAAATGTACTCAAATTGTAGATTTATATATACAAACTGTATGAAAACAAGAAAGCGTGAGATAGACAATTTGAATGAGAGAGTGGGCAGTAAGAAAAAGGGGTGAAACAGAATTAGAAGGGTGGGATTGCTGCAAGACACGCGCCTTGGCGTGTCGACTTGGTAGCGAAGCGAGACTACGTTAACTTCTGACTATATCCCACTGACTTTATTGGGGTCCACCCTTATACCCTCATCTTTTTGTATATATACAAACACTCTTGAACACACGCGCACTGTGTGGACTATGTTGAGAAGGTTTAACGGGTCCTATATACAATCCTGGCTGCGATGGTTACCACTTTGGAACATATACATGCACAGCGCAGAAGTTGAAGTTGCTTTGGGAAAGTAAAATAAGGGTGAGTGAGTAAGGAATAACACAGATGGAGTGGCTCATCGTATGTAACGTATTCGATCTAATGCATTCCCGCGATAAAGTTTATTGCTGTGTTGCTTGCGTATGTACTGTGGCCGGATGTATCATCCACTGTTGTGTGTATCGTTGGCTCGTAACATCCCCTCTCTGCACAATCCGAACATGCGAATGGACGTGGAGAGTATGATCCCACTTACAACCACTATTCGTGTGTGAATGTATTTATATCAGAGTAAAAGGTTGTGTATTTTTTCTTGTGCTCACATGTTTCATACACCCACTGTTGTATCACTATATTTTCGTTATATACATTTGTATGTATATATGTATATTTACTTTCTGGTAAGAGAGGTTATGATCTTCTATATAACTCCCTCGTTCGCGAGTTTGACTACACGCGTGTGGGCTTTACTGCTATACCATCATGAGATCTTTCGCACCCTCGAGGATTTCTAAAGCTCTAAGCGTCATATATTCTCTTCGTGTGTGGATTTGACTTGAAATTATCATCATAAAACTATCGTCGTATTCGTTTTGTGTTTGTACTTGTGGATACATAGTCACTCGTTTTTATTTCACAACGTGATCGTTTGGGGGATGTTTGGGGCAAGGGTAAATTCTACCACTCAGTATGTTGGATGGTATTTTTATTGTGGAATAGCAATGCCAAACAGTTCAGTTCGATTGACATCAATCTACTGATCAACTGATGTAATTCATCGAGAAAAATTCTCCGATATTTCTTTTACTAATTCCAATTTGTTTATTGGTTCATTTAAAATTGTATTGTAATTGTACTAGAAGCTTAAAGTATTCAAATTTCCATTAAAATTTGATATTTTCGAATGATTCAACGTTGTTACATAAATTATAAAATACTGGAAAGCAGAATTTCTTTCTATCCAATTCATATACAAAATTATTCATGCAAAGATCTCTTCCTTTACATTTTAACAATCTCCACATCATTTAAATAACTGTAAAAACCCCGTGCACAATGGTATTTGTATATAAACAAGATTCACCTGTACATAGACAAAATATTTATAGGCATGAAGAAATATCTGGTTTCCTCATACATAGTATAAAGACACATATATGATTCACATGCGCATGAATACATAAAGTACACATACATATGTATGATGGTATATGGCAATATACAGAGAAAGTTTAGCAAAGTAAACTTGGCGTGGTGCTTTAGCTACGAAGAACAGACTGGCCCCTGGGCGTTTGGGTGAGGCGCAAGAAGTACGCGAAAGCGGGGGAGTATATAGTTTAGATATAGTAGAAACTATATACCATGATTGTTTGGCCCCGCGTGCGTTCTCTCACCGGTTGGCTGGTCGCGTCCGTGGTCTTGTTGTTTCAACTGTGGCCTGGAGGCCACACACACTCACACACTCATGTTTCCTCGTATATATTATGCTCACACACATCAACCCTTCGCGCAATGGCCACCGCTCATTTTCACCATCACCCGCGGCCAACGGCTTACACCTACATGCGAGCGCGCGACACCATTGTGGTTCATTAAAAAAAGGAAAAAGAAAAAAACGAGAACCAGGGTAGAGAAAAAAAAATAGGTGAAAAAAAAAAGCGTAGCAAAAAATTTCATATGTAAATTACTATTCCTTCTTGTTCGACGATGAACAATGCATTTCTTCCGCAACCTTAATTTGCATGGTGGTGATTTTACTTCCTATATTGTTCAGGTTTTTTTTTATTTTACATTTTCTTTTCTCTTCTCGTTGCGCTTTTTTTTTTTTACTTTTTCAGTTGTGGTAAAAGTTTCGATTACTCAAAGTAGTCATGGATGTAAATTACTTCATCAAGTTATTTTCAAGTTTTTTTCATTGTTTTTGCGTTGTTTTTCTTCTGTACAGTTATCAATATTGGCTCGATGTAAAATTATCGCATCATGTGAAATATGACGTTCTGACAAAAGGTTAATCATTGATAAAAAAAAAAATTTGTTACAAAGTGTCACAGGTGTATGAAATGCGTGTCATCAATTTTTTATAATAGAAATGCAATTCTTGACTGAGAACTTATCTAGGTCGTAATTTCTTCAGCGATCTTTACTGTCGATGTCGTCGACTATCATCAAAGTAACACAATTTTCCCAACGGATTTACCACAATCTGCATCTGACATTAAAAAGAAAAAGTGGCACGATCATGATTGCAAATTGTCTCTAGAAGTGAACAATCATTTAAAATAGACCCTGAAAATCATGATGTCTAAAAAATCGATGCAATATTTTTTAATGGTGTTTTAAGCGAGCCAACAATAAACTGCCGAGGGAGGATTGAAAATAATTTGCGATGTGGAAAAATAAAGGAAAATTATGCGAGTAATATGTGTTTATATTCATATGGGTTGAGTGAGAAAAGATTGCTGGCAAGTTTGTAATTGAAGCACAAAGAGTTACCGAGAAATGAGAATGAGATTAAAACACATATGTGTTTATGTATACACATATGTATATTTACATTCTCGGCATCGGAATACGTTTATATTACATATAATATATGTATAACCATGGGGTGGGTGAAAGTGTGGTGGAGAATTAATGAATTGGCCGGTCCGAAACTGGCTTGATGCATGTTAGTCTGTACGTTAAATTCAGATGAATATAAATTGCACAGTTAACGAGGGATTGGTTGAGGGTATACTTTATTTACCAATTGATTACAGAATCATTAGCCGATAATAACTGTGAAAGTTCAATTGAATATTTGAAGAGAATCGTATTGGAACTCACATGAATTCTCTGTATTGGCTCTTTAAATTTTATCAGAATTTCATATTAAATACTGGATCGAAGAATACCGAAGCTTTGATATTACGATAGTAATTGCTATTTCAGTATTTCCTTTCACTATCTCTTTCTCTCTTCACGGATATCGTTTGCGTTGGCACATATTCATTTGTCATTAATGTTGCAAAAGAATCGGGCAATGGGGCCAGTCGCGGATAATGACTTATACGACGGATTCACATCGCGTTATTCGTTGGTGCACCACCATCGACTGGCAACCACCACCACAAACTTTTTAAATTGATTTGGATTGCCGCCAGTACCAAAAGCGATCTGCTCATCCTATCACATGTATCCTTGTGTGTGTTATGGTTGTTTTTTTGTAGTTGAAAGTCTTTTCACTGACATATCTTTTCGCGAATCATTTATTTCATGGCCGAAGAATACATATAAAACCGCAACTTCGTTACAATTTATTTCGTCGTTTCATTGGCTTTTTATTACTTTTCCACTTTTTTATTTTTCACGATTATTTCATTCATCCGGTTTTTTTTCTCCATCGTGAGTACGGGGCAACACGCCTAATTGCCATTATTATTACTCTAGAAGAACAATTAAACTCGCTGGTTGTCACGGCATTTGGCCAAAAAAATTTCCATTTATTTTCTCTTGTTATTTTCAAGTGATTTGAACGCGAATTGTTGAGTTTCAATTGGGTGTTTCTGCAATGATGGAACTGCAACGGGTCGTTATAAGGGTGAAACATTTGCGAGAGTGAGTGAAAGATTGATTGAGATACAAATTGCATTTTTTAAGTAGAAATATTATAGACTATGCTTTAAACCATTGCATCATTTACCAAGTTTTCTGTAGAAAAATATGAAATTTGTTGACGGTAAAATTAATGATTCATCGGATAAGTTGGGGAAATTTGTCGATTCATCATACAGAACGTGAGAAAATTGCATCCAAAGTCGATGAATATAACATCTGCCATGAAAAGTGTCACATTTACTATTCACCCAGTCCATCATCATAATTCATCTCCTATCAATAACCCAAGTTTATCATCAAAAAACTTCGTTCCCAACAAGTCCAGTCCGAATTGTCCGAACTGGATCCATTATAACACCATTGAATGTCTCCCAACCATGATACGTTGTCCATTGACGCGAAAAAGAGAATTCAAATCAAAACCTCATTCATACACATAGACATCCATGAAAAAAAGTGAGAGACAGCGTGAAAACAAGTCCAAATGTACGAGAGATCGCAAAGAAGGGAACAGTAGAAGGGGAGAGTCCATAATTACGTTTCATTCGCGGCTACGGGCTATAAATTTTGCTGATTCGCCATCGAGATAGCAAACAACCGAGAGCGATAATTCACAAGAACCAACGGCGAGTAACGTGGTCAACCTGGTGTGCACAACGAACGCGCGCGTGAGGATACAACACAGTTAAACCACACGTCACGCTTTGTGTTAGTATTACAAGAAACAAGAAGCATCGTCAATGCATTGCACCAGCTGTTAACCATTCAAAAGCGATGATGTACTTGCTTGTTTTTTATTCGACCTCTAAATACCACGCGAAGACAACATAGTTAGTGCAGTGATAAAACTTCAATTCAACTTCATTCTAATTATAAATTCATTGAACGAATATATACAACACCAATCGAATCATCACTTCCATTTATATCTCTTTACCAAGATTCATCATGTCAATAATTAATTCCCATCTTCAGCATTATTGCCAAGGACATGACAATTTATATTTATAATAGAGACTGTACATACCGAAATAGTATACAAGAGTGAAATAAAATCCAGCATGAACGGAAGGTTGTGTTACGGTTCGAATAGCACAAAACAAAGAGAACTCACTCTTGCCATACAATATTTATTTATATCTATATATATGTATACAATTTGCCGGATTCGAGCAATTTAGTCTCGGCATTTCAATCGAATTCTTTTTTCTTCTCTCCTCCCGCCTACACATCTCAAATTACGTCCGTTAATTCATCCTGTTTGATGGCGTGCGTCGCCCTCTGAGTGTTAGGTTGGTGATAGTCAACTTGAACGAAAGTGTATAAGATAGAGAGGAGAGAAATAATATGAGAAAAAAGATGGGATGAAAAAAAAAGGAGAAGAGAGATGGAGAAGTGTGCGTAAATGGTCCTAACGGATGAGAAGGAGAGAAAGAAGTGGGAAGTAAGGAGATAATTTTCACTCTAGATTTCGTCCGGCAGTGATCCACGACGTCTCGTAATTCTATCCGCGCTTCATCCACACCGCTATCGCTTTCCTCCTGGCTTACTTTGCCCGCTCTCTCGCTTGTGTAAAAGCGTTTTTCCTATCCACTCTTGCTCTTATATTCATTCTGTATATATGTATATATCACGTCGCAGCTAGAGAAGTTTCGTCCTCAAGGATTTCGCCTCTGGTCATAATCAACGCGAAGAAGATTGCGTTAGTGTCTCTCCTGTGAGTGCGAGACAAGATAGAGAGAATGAGACTCACTAAATTCTCTTTTTCTTTCATTCACTTATTCTTCTATGTTTCTCTTAGTTTTTACTTGGCATTTCCTTATCTATTCCTCTTTCATTTTCTCAAAGACAAAATTTGTAGAGATACAAGAATTATTCTGAAAGATAGAGTGAGTGAGAAGGCGAAAAATATTGTGAGAGTGAATGTTATGAGCTTGCATTTAGATCGTTAATAGGAAGAAAACACAGTTGAGTACATTGCAGAATTGAAGATCATTTTAATGGTTTGTTTTATTGTGTATTTGGCAGTGTGAACTGTTTTTGTTTCATAATGAAAAGCAACATTACGAGTACAACCGTTTTGCTACTGTTAATTTTCAATCAAACTGTTGAATCATTACGTCACTTATGAACAATAATGAAAACGAAAATTTCTTCACCTCGTCGTTTTACTCCTTGAGTTTGTCTACGGACTTGAGGAATGAGGGATGGAATCGTGCGAAAATGTAGCTTTGCATAGCTAATATTTACACGAGATAGACCCGATTATATATGACAGGATTCCGAGCGTTCCAGGTAAATGTGTGGTTGTACAACAACTCGTATGTGTGCTGCTTTACCCACTAAATATTTTGAAGTGGACACTGATGCGATCTTAAAACTCCCCCGTTGCATCGTTTACAATTCATTTTCACCAGCAATTTTCCTCTCTCTTAAATCAACGTGACCAATTTATACCTTGTTCACGTGCAAACGAGGATCTGCTTCACATGAAGACTCACAATGTGTAGCGCACGTGGTTGAAACAAAAAAAAATTTATATATA
>JABMBR010001654.1:0-30502 GCA_018881525.1 Meteorus sp. PSUC_FEM 10030008
CTTCCCCCCCCCCCTCTCTCTCTCTCTCTCATTCTTCTACCATTCCTCTTCCTTATATTTTCTCGCCATTGCTCTTGAATCGCACCCTTGTCGAGCGTCTCATGTACGCCCTCCTGCTTACTGCGCCATCCCTTTTCGCGCGCTCAACATTCTATTTGTGGTTGCATTTACTGTCACCTCACCAAACCGCACACTATTACGGTGCCGCAATGTACCGCGAGATGCTCTCATCTCTTCTTCCACTGTAGCCTGGACTCGAAATTGCGCGGAACGTTATTACGACCGTTGAGCAACCTTATACGATCCAACTACAAGAAACGTGCCATGAATTTCTGAATTATCCACAATGAATGTCACCCATGCGCATAAGCATATTTTCGTTGTGAAATCATAATGTGCAAAATGTAATGGTGTGATCCACAAGCACAATCCAATTCGAGTCATATACATCAATAGCTCTGATGAATGACGAGGATGAATTCTCTCACGGAACCCTTCACAGTGAAGCTCTGTTATATACGAATATGGTTGCCATTTTGTGAACAAAAGCCTGCGCAACAATCCCACTACTGCATCATCTGTAGTACAACGATGATAATGAAATTGAAGATTGAGAGGGATATAAATTAATATTGCGAGTATGTAGAATCTACGTTATGGTGATTATTGGACATTCTCATCTGGCAAACTTAGGCAGCGGCAGTTCCGCGGAAGAATATAAGATATAAATTCGAATGCCAAGATTGACATCGAACTGATTCATCCACTGACCATAAAAATCACCGCTATCATTATCCGTCAATGCTCAACGAATACACAACCCAAAACCGCACACTCGGCTTCTCTCAATAAATTTACCCTCGTTCGTCATACAAATCGGACGGTGCATAATCATCGAATAATATGTCATATTTTTTCCTAATAGAATAGAACTTTCAATTGTATTTGAACTATTAACCAGCATTATGGATGTTGGAATGTATTCGTGATTTATTGCAAACTCCGTCACATTTTCTACCAATATAATATGAAAATAGTGATGAATTCATAAATTGGTTGGAAATTGTGAAATATTCTCACTCCCTCGTGAACAATGAAATTTGAAGAACAACAAAAAACTCAACGTCGTTTTACCATTCTCGACAATTTATTGAGCTCGAGTCCTCAATGTGGCTTCACCCATTTGTTCTCAATCCCGTATAGCATTGAAACTCCCGCTTGAATTGACTTTCCACCGTATAGTAGAAGGATAGTGTATGTACTACCGCTTTAGACATACATGTATATGTACGCGTCTATACACCCACACTTCTATATCCAGTTTATCAATATATATACATGTACATATATATAAATGGCACGTTGGTTCGCCGTCGGGAACGCCCGAATACAAACGATTGCCACTTGAGAGTGCCGGACGTTTTCTACATTTTCGACTAACGTTTATCGGTGAATAAAAAAAAAAAACTCTCACAAAACCCGTCCCTCGGTTTTTCTGCCTTCACTACCACTAAATTTTGGCACACAGCTGTAAATTTTCGTACGTACCTCCCAAGTGTTCTATATAAATCGTATAAATACGATGAATTTTAGATATTTATGAAATTACCCGTTTGAAAAGTGACAAACATTAATGAGCTTGATATAAATGAATGTCCTTTAAGGAATGAAGAGATCAAACTGAGTGATGTGGAAGGAGGGTTGTGAAATGAAACGATTTGTCCTAAGAGTAGCATGGTCGATAATGAGTCGCTTTTGTCAGGATGCGATCGAGCATACCTTTGACGGAAATGAGAATAATAAAATAAAAGCACGGGCGATGAAGTCATCAAGGTCTATGAGCTTTCACCATTCACCGTAACTTATCCCTCAACGTTTCCGTTTCGTTACCAATCGACAACTTTCTATGTACTTATCGTTTCGTGCCACGTAGCAAAGCAAAATTAGGAACCGTCAACGTAAAGCTCAAGATATATAAGTCTGATATAATTCTAAAAGGAAGTCTCTCTTCCCATGATGTACTTCCCATGACTGCTACTCCATTCTTTACTCGTTTCTCATCATTCTGGTCGCGTGCTGACAGTATGTCTCTATCAGCAGTCCACCATACCAATACAACGGAGAACTGACGCAATGAATTGTAGGAGGCTTATTCGACTTCTGTTGAGATACCACTGAAACGTTGGAGAATCATGAGAACTTTGGACGTTTAAATTCCAACGAAGGGACGAATTAGATATCACTGTCGCTCTCATTAATTTGTGTTGCTTTCTAGAACGTTTCCACGTAGTGCTTTTCCGTTTTAGGTATTGATGCTCAACCTTATTTTTCTGTTCATCTCCTACTCCTTCCCGTCAGTTATCCTGGGAAAAAAAAGTATTTGGATTGTCTTCAGTCTCGAATATAATCAACATCTGCAGATAGCACATGAGACTCATTCAAATGACTGTTCGGACTGATCAAAAGTATACACTGATGAGGATGATGGTATGTTTGAAGCATCATCGGCTTCCCAATATACGTTCCCTTTTTCATTTGTCAACACTCTCAATTCCAAATTATCTGTCCTCTTATTTTAAATACATTCATCAAATTGAAGACGAGCAAACTTTACGACCAGAGCGCTCTCAACAATCATAGGTAGATGAAATGTATGCCAGCAGAGTCGTGTCGACGTGCTCAATCCCACCGAAACTCCATAAATGGTCGAGTTTCAGCTATATAAATGCATATGTGATTTTCGGGCGAATAATAACTTATGCAACAAACACACCCCTGTCCATGTTCATATGGATGTACAAAATGTATTGTGTTGCATATATTTGAACTCCACTTCAGAAGTTTACAACACGCGAGGCACCAAACATTTGACGCAGTTGCCCATGAAATATCTGGATTACTATTAGTTTATCATGACCGACAACATCCGAACACGTTACCATTAACACAATCTCAAACCATAATTATATTGAGAAGAAAAAACTCCTTATTTCGTTGACGTTGAACAAGAAGAGAAATGATGAATAATAATATATACATATCATATGACCATGTTCCTCAAAACCAATCACGTGAATCATCAGACATAATTAATCACATTCGAGAAATTATCATTCGTCATTATGTCCTCACAACCGGTATAAATATGTATGCACAAAAGAGTGTCACCTCATAAGAAATAGCTGTGATGGGTTTCAGTTATACAATCTTAGGAGAAATGGAAATAGAAAATAAGTCGAGGGACATAGTTGCAAACCTCATTCTCCGTATCGCAGTCGACGATAAATCAGTTGCAAAGTGTCGCTACCCTCTTTCCCGAGGATAAAACCACCCACTTCCTTACATTTTCACGCCCTAGTTCGCGTCTGCCTTTCGATATTTTTTTTATCATTCATGTTTCTTCAGAAGATTCTCGCGACGCATTTACGTGATAAAAGATCTCGCTCGTTAAATTTCTACGTCATCCCATGTCATCAGGAACTAACGATTCACATCCATTACTTTTTCATCAAACTGTTTGGCAATTGAATATAGAAACTCTCTCTACATTGCTTTCTTCCAATTATAAAGTTCGATTCGTTATCAATTCCCCATACTGTATGCATACATTTGTTATCATAAATAATTCACTCATAAAAAATATCATTTGATTAACCAAACAATCAGCATGTCACATTGCTGTCCCCATCCCATTAAGGTGACGATTTTCCATGACTACATACTCATTGCCGAAATCATTCATGCTCACTCTTCGGGCACCCGCATCCTCGAATTCTTTCCGTCATTATCATTTACTATCGCATCCCACGTCGACTTCCAATTTTAATTAGAAACCGTCACGTAGTACAATTGCGGTAACGCTGACGTGACGTGAACCCCCGGTATACAGACCTAGTCAAATTTGTTTCAGTAACGTTGAATTCATACCATTTTATTCCAGGTATAAGTACCATTCCAAAAAATATCAGCAGTATCCATTCAACGACCATATTCTCCATTCATCTTCTCTTAGTCTTTTTACCTCAATTGAATCCAATTTTTTTCTAAAATTTTTTATAGAATACTGTCAGCCAAATGTTTATAGCTTGTGAGAGAACTCATTTACTGATCATAAACACTCGGAAAACGTGAAACTCACAAAGATGGAAGCGATATTCCTAACCAGGCACAAATGCCCACTGAGGGAATGATACGATGATGAGACGGGCTATTCTAAGATTTGCGTTGTTGTAAAATAAGCATCATTGTGATGATGACTGTTGTTATAATCGGTAACTGCGTGTACACACAAAGGAATTGGTAAGCCGCTTATGAGGACGAAATCGCATGTGTACCACTACCGTGACAGAGTGAAGGGGAATGAAAAAAACGTAAAATCTTTACAACGCATTTTCTTGGCTTTTAGGTTTTAGTGGGGAAAATGGCAAACGGAAACCAAGAGCTTATACAATTTGTGGATTTTTTTCCTATTTTATTTTTTTCATTCCCACCTTGTCGACGACGATAACGAGGAGGAACGGTTTCGTTACGGCGAAACGTGACGTTTGTAATCACAGATAGAGAAAAAAGACGAGATGAGTTAGAGAGAAAATTGGAAACGTAAAAAGGGGAAAAATGGGTGAGGAATAAAAGAGGATGGAACAAAAAAAATGAAACATGGATAATGGTAGAAAAATCGTGGAAAAGACGAACATGTGAATGAGTGGGGGCATTTAAATTTAGAAAGGTTGATAAAAGGCAGTCGAAGTCGTGGGCAAGCAGCCACGATGAGTCTAGTTGAATATATATTATATATATAACGTAAACACAATTGTATGTGAATATATAATGATACATGTGCATTCGTAGTGTTGATATCGTGTTAGGGCACAGAGAGACGAGAGAAAGTGGGCGGGAAAGACGAGACGCGCGACACCGAGACACGTCGAGCATACGACGACTGCGACGAGTAACGCTCGAGAGAGTAGCATAGAAGTGAGCACCCGACGCAAATGTTCGCAATTCAGCGTGTCGTAGAAGCGCGTCGATGCGACACCAAAGTTCGTCGTAGTACCACCAACATAGTGTACCATATCCCTTGAGGGTGAAGCCAATTGTCCCGAGTAGTCACACGTGCAAGGCTGCATTGCATTTCCTCGTGGCAGATGTACTTCTCCTTGAACTCGCTCAATAAATATTTGCACCATTGTCGATCGTTTAATCATGTATGTGTGTTTTGGCAATCGTATCGTACTTATAATGTCAAGAATGTGACGACGCTAATCAATTACATTGTGTTACTGCTTGAAAATCTATCGTATTGACGAACACATGTCGAACACACTCGACCAGTAACATTTTTCATTAATCGATAATCAATATCGATTTTCTCATCATTTACGCACTGAGTTTAATCATGTTCGTGGTAAACCAATGCATTTGGTCAACGGTATAGGACCAACGAGTCTCATTGGGGAATTCATTTTGTATGGAATTTCCACACAGCAGTAATACTATATCCGCCATTTCGCATTTTCCCACAGGAAGACCAATTGGTGAGGATCAACACTGCGTCAATATATACGCATTGCTCTATTGATGCTCTATTGTCGGAAATATTACTCATATAGATTCATGGGAGCATATCTCTCTCCATCATAGGCTAATATAATGGCTTCAGAGTAAGAATTCAGATGTAAAGTTGGCAGAAGCATTTCAGCACTTGATGCTATGCCGAATCGTTTTCATATATTTCAATATGCACATTTTCAACATTGTAACCTGACAGCAGTAGCAGTCCGCACGAATTTCACGTCATCTTTATTGTTCTAAAACATCCACATCGTGTTCATCAACAGCTTGAAAATATATAGCGCCACAGTGGAATCGTAGGGAAATTTTACGCGCATTTTAGGCAGACTTGAGAGCCTTCCACTGCACTCAACCTATCGCACTTATCCTCATTTTCATATGATACTCATGCGGACACATTTTCACTATGATGCTCTTATCTTCCTGCTCTTGAAAACTCCCATTCTTAAGATTATTATAAATATATCTGGATGCTCACAATATAATATGAGAAAATAAAAACAAAAAGTTGTTCAAGTGCGTGGCACTTCACTAACAGAGTTTATTCTTTGACAATGTCACGAGCGCTGTAACGATGGAGACTAAATATTGGCGTTGGGGAATTTCATTGATGGAGAATTTGGAGAAAATATTTGTGCAGCTCGGCAATCCGCGAACAAGTAAACATCTATATCATATGCATATATGCATGTAAGTATGCACATGTGTATTTGTTCACCACCAGAGTGAACATTCCGCATGTCACACAATTGCAGAATTGCCCGACTTCATAAACATACTGCCGAAGGGGTCGTCATTGGGGTGAGAAAGTGAGGGAAAAGCGTGAGCAGTATATGATATGGCAACGAATATCTGCAGGCGATCCACCAGTATGATAATTTTGATACCCACCACAATCACGCGTTGACCGCAAAAAAAATACGCTCACACATGATATTTTCGAGATAAATGGATTAATACATGCCAATTATCTACACTTTTATTTATCAAATTGAAACGTTATGGTGATTTTTTCCAACAGATTTAGTATCCAACAGGTGAACGTAACGTTAATGTACCATTATCAAATTGTAACGACCTTGAACTCACAACTAAATACTAATTTTTATTTCTTGCAAATGACTCGAGATTCTGTCATGTGACTTGAGATCGATATGAGTATGATGAAAGAAATACTTCCGATTTTTCAATACATTTGCTAGACCGTTATACGCTCAAGCTCCCTGATAACGTGTCCCATTACCAATTAAACACCGTGACAGAGAAGAAATAAGTGATGGTTACAGTTACGCTCACGAGCATGTCTTATACGTCATGGAAAACTAGTTTTTCCTCACGTTACTGTCCTCCCGCTTTGGACTAATACCAAGCTTCTTCCCGGGCGGTTGAGAGTATTATTACTGAAGATAAATTACGTTTAACCACAGGTTCATGGAAACTGGAGAGTGACTACACACACTAACAATCACCCGGTCTGTCGCAGTAGTGTGTGCTCTTATCAAACGCTTGTTATCTCCACTGCACCAAAAAGATTCACCACTACAATATCTGAATAATTATTAGTAGCTACTATCAGAATTCACCTTCCAAAATGTGAAAAATCTACTGCGAGACGGCTGAGAAAAAACTATCAAAAGCACGCAAACATGAGCACAACAAATATTTCGTTTTAGCATAAAACAGAATTCGCAGTATTTACCACACTCCTTTTTTTTCTTCGCTGTTATGTCGTGTGAGCTGTCGAAGTCGAATCTGTACAACTCCTCAGTGATATTTGAGATAAAATTGAAAAAAAATTCGTAGCAGAATGCGCGAATACTCTCAAATAATAATAACATACGTCTACAAAATGGTGGTTGCCCTTGACAACGACTCTATCACTCACTCACTCAAGGACACTATGCCATCCGTATTTACGAATACATGTATGGTGATACATATACTGGAAACAGATATGAATACATGTGACTATGTGAATATGCAGACTTACAAGCGTGGACTCTCAAGGCATACGGAAAGATGTGTATGGCTGCGCCTCTACGTCTTGTTTGGTGGATGTATAACATGCTCTTTGGCAAATATAATTGGATACTTATCCGTGTCGTCGCCAAAACGAACGAGAGTGTAGATAGCCACCAACATCTAAGCATACTGTGCTCTTTCATTCGCATTCAGCACCTTCATGTATCAGCACTAAAGATATGTAACAGCATGCATGTTCTCTACGGTTACATATATGAATGAAACTCTGAATATGAATATTACATATTCGTAGGAAGGTATCACGAAGAACGTATTGTGGATTGAAGAATATGCAATAGCTTAAATTATTATACAACATGAGAAATGGTTTTGCTATCTATGCAGACTTTTCCTCCTCTATCAAATTGTGATCGAAGCGTCTACCTCGTCCTATATCTTTTTCAGTTATTATTTTCATATTTGCACAAAATTTTTTGATTGCGGTAGCAGTTTGTTTCCTTGAAGATCTTCATTATGGCCCATTGCTGTACAGTGCTTAGTGAGACTGAGCCTTATTATAGCCATTGCATCCTCCACTTGGGCAGCTCGCAACCCCTCATTTCTACAAAACTCAAGAGCCAGTAGTCATTCTCCAGACACTGAGCTTGTGAAAATAAAAATAAACACGCGCCCCACGGGAGTTGGAATAGTGGAGCGTGGTATATGGCCAAATATGAAATATATATAACTCTGGCTAACACATATATATATTGTTTTGTCTTGCGACTTCACTTGTTCAGTCACACCATCTCCACCATTTCTCCTTTGCGCCCTTTATTTTCTATTTTTCTCTCACCATGCACGTCACCGTTTTCTCACCCCCCTTAAGATACATCTGGGCGCGGAGGTGACACGATGTATCTTCTTAACTAAATAAATGAAGACTGCGCAAGACGGAGAGCTACGTGCAACGCCTGGAAATCTGGGCTCTTCGGCACACGCATATACAGTCCCTGATGGCATATACAATGCAATCCACGAGGTGGGGTAAGAGCCGGGAATAAACAGAAGAAACGAGGCTTAAGTGGAACGAGGGCAAGAGAGAAACACAGACCGCCGTCGTTGCTTTCAGCACCCTTTTTCCATTTTATTCGTCTTTATTTTGCTTCTCTCCCCTATTTTCTATTTTGCCATCTCTTATCCTCTACTTCCTCGCCATACCAAGCTACTTCGCGGTCCATTGTCGTATCGTGGTTGAAGTATACTCTTGGGATATCGTTGACCCAAGAAACATCGTCAGAGTTGTATATCATGAAGAAAATAAAAAGAGGAATGAAAGAAAATTTGAATTTCATTCAGCGTTAAGCACGTAGACAGCAGCAACGACGTCTTTTTATAATCGCATCATGCTTCATATGAAAAATTTTCAATAATTTCTCATGAAAATAACAAGTAACAAGTGTGTGATTATTCAGCGTATAAATGAATAATACGTTTGGCCCAATCCTTCAGCACGACTTCAACGTTCGCGCCTTCAAACTATTTCGAAAGTAACCTATGAAGATCAAGAGTTTGTAACATTGAAATGTAGAATTGTGACGTAGAAGGTATCCAAACAAGGCATCAAACACAATGGAGTATCAACAAAAGAGGTAATGAATGCCAACAAAATAGTAATATCAATGATAGGAGATTTTTACGGAAATTTTCCATGAACGCAGGTACAGCATAGCAATGAGAAACATATCTATCAAATTTCGAAGCGATACCGTAATTATGAGAATAATGTATGTTACAGAACTCGATAGTACACCGCTCCTACATATCGAATAATGCATAGCATCTCGCATCAAGTTTTCCATTGTCATTTCAATTGTTGAAGTACACAGAAATATATCCTTATCCCAGCTGAATTGTCCCTGTATATCGGAAGATAAAATCAAATACATTTCCTTCTTCTCTATCACTACCCATCACCTCCAATACTTCCCTCCACTCCAGTGATCATGATTGCGTCAGAAAGTGCCTCTTCAATGTCTCACGTCATTCTCTCCAATCTGACACAGATGGTCAAAAATTGACCACGATCTCTACGATAGGAAATGGGATATATGATTGAAGGCGAATTTTACACATGTATTCTATTCAGTCAGAAATACTTCTGTTCCACCGTACTCTCATTTCCTGTGATGGAGAAGAAAACACATGATATTCACAACATCGGCGAGACACATGAAAGTGATGACCTGAAAAGTTTAACGTCTTTCCATATTTCCATCTCAGCAATGTTCGATTGACAATCTCCCCCTCGATATATGATCAAACTTTCCTATCCATAAGGTCCCCATCACCTCCGAATTATTATTTGCTGTGAATTTAGATCCCATTCAAATTACGTAATTCTTAATTCAACTACTGGTGATAGTGAGGAGTAACTTTTTGCCAAAAAGCCATTCGTGCGTTGGTTTCAAGCCAGATATACCTCATCAGTATAAACTACAACTCTTAACAAAAGCATAAAAGATAAAACACTAAACTATGATTTCGCATCTATTTGCTCTAAGATAACACAACGAGCGCGCGTCCACTTATTTCACTAGCATTTTTTGTTCTTTTCCTCTGTATTTTACACCCAACTTGAGAATATACGTGTTCACAACGGAATCTCCCTGGCCCCATCCACGTCATAATATATATCTTGTAAAGACTGACTTTTGAGGACACATGTGCGCCCGATATCGTTAGTGGAACATGTACCAATCCCATTGTGTTTATGTTTCCGACGTGCTCGGATAAGATCACAAACGGTATGTGACCCGAACTTCTTTTCGGATATGAAGTGGCCATTGAGGATACTTTTGAATGTTATTAATTATGAGAGAGATAATATGATAAAGACATTGGAAAAAAATGTTGCCTCATTGACAAAAAAACAGCCATTCATAATGTGAAAAAATGCTTATTCATTTTTATATGAGAAATACCGCACTATAATCCAAGAAGGAAAAAAATATAGTGAAGTGTATTTCCATTTTTGCTTTCACGAAACTTTTCTCACAACGAATTGAAAATTTATCAACGACAAAGGCACTGCTGCAACATATTATATTCTTATATTAATACTGCACATACGAAACTACACCACAAACACGATTCAATTTGCTAGGAGCAAGTTTGCGTTCGCGCAAGATAAAAATACCTCGCTCTCCAACCTCATTTCCCTATATTGATTATTTTTTCGAGATTTCATTTTGCTAGACTGAATCCATATTATTCCAATAGATATACAATGTGAGGCTTTGTTGCAAGAGGATTCGATCCTTATGTCATCCCTTCGGGAAATAAGTGATTTTTTTCATATATATATGTATAGATTCCTTGTGAAAAAGTTGGAATACGAATAATGATACAAACCGACCATCATCTAGTCCTCCGAATAATACTCGTACGAATTTTTATGTATAGAGTGGATGTGTTACTGGAAGTTGGTGCAAGAAGCGCGAAGAGGGTGGAGAGTTCCTGATACCAAATCATAATAGAAGCATTGAGGTGAGGGCGAATGTGGCAGATGATCTGTATGAGAATCATGTGTCGGGGAAAATCCACCAACATAAATGGATGTGCATGAGTGAAAGTGAATGAGTTCTTTGTATGGATGGGAATACAACCGATATAATACTTGATTTCATAATTCAGCGGATGACATCAACCCACCATCACATCTATATCCTGCTCCAAGTGCACTCAGTTACTGTTTTACATACTTTAAGCATGCCACAGTAAATCTTTACAGCATGGCCGGATGCGGCTTTAAATATGAATGGCCCTTAAGTGGAAATAAAAGGGACCAGTAGGTAACGCGCCGAACGACCAAGCCGAGCAACTCCCTCGCCAGTATATCTACTATGGTGAATAGAGCGGAAAGGAAAGAGAAGATGGGAAACTAACCTCCGTCCATGGTTACTCCTCCAACCACTCATTCTCCACTCTTGCCCCCTCACATTTTCCTCGCGCACTGTTTCTCTTCGTTGCTCGCTTTACCCTTCTCGTTGTACTGAACGAGTGAACGGTAAAATAAAATCCGGTCGCGGTTCGCCGCGCTATAGAAAAACTATATTACGCCATAGTGAAAAAAAGAACGGGACGAGATGCGGCGGAGCAGGGCGGATGGGAGGAAAAAAAAGAAGAGGCAGCGAAAGCTGAGATGAAAAGTATAAGCGAGGTAAAAAGAGGTGAGAGCGCACTTTTGTTAAGTTTCAAATCTGCATGTGAAAGAAAAGTCCGGGCCTCAATTTATTAGCTCCGCCCTTCATTTTGCAATTCTATACTCACACTATTACAAATTTTATTCCGTTATTTTTAATTTCATCGAAGCAAGACTCAAATAATTCAACAGCACATCGGTATCACGAAAACTCCAATTGCGAATTAGTCGGAGAATTATTTCCACATCCGGCAGTTCAGCGTGAACATGAATAATCAAGCGGCTTAGTGTCCAATCACATAATTGGGCGAAAAAATAGGATTATATGTACGAAATCTTTTCCGATGAATGTCAATCATACTGCTTTGTCATTTGAGAACGGTTGAGTGGATTTTGGAAGCATTCATGAATGTATATCAAAAGGGAAAATGATTTTCGCCTGAGTAAACTTTGAAGTAGATTGTCGAACCAAACACTGTATGCACCATGTCCAATATACGGTTGAACGAAAATATATCTGAATGTACATTCATTTTGGACTAACTGAGGATTGGCTCGTGGACATCTTGAGTAGTGCTACTGACGCGAACATTCGACTGTTAAAATTGGATGGCAGGAGCCTTTCATCAATGTATTTTAGAAAATCACGCCTACCGCTGTGCAGATAACTTTGTCACGAGAGTTTCTTCTTCATAATACTGATATGAGAGTATATACACGAGCCATATCTCTTCTCCCGCAGTTGAACCTGCCAGGAACAGAGAGCGCACCCGAGAACGATGCATGTATCACGACTATGTACAACCCAGTTGAGCGTATTTTATACGGGGGACAGAAAGCAGAGTGTGTGCGAGGCAAAAAGAGCTTTGGTTGTTCTCCCTTCTATACTCAACGAATGTCATTGTCACGGAAGTGTGCGCGAGTTTACCATACATGGAAAAGCTTTATCCCTCTTTTGTGAACAAATTTTTTTTCCTATCAAGGCAACAAAAATGTTCTTGTACATCAAAAGATTCTACATAGAACGGACGATCTTCATTCGACTGGCGCAATCATTTTTACTACTGCATAAACTAAAATTATACCAATATGCTCATATTACACTAAGCAACACTTTACGTATCCTCAATGCCTTGTGGGCATTCTCAATTTTGCCACACAGAAGATACAGAAATTAGTTGAAACGCCAAGTGCATTAATTAAACAACGAAACTGTATAGGTTCAGTTTTCTCACATTGGTTTTCCGTGTTTATGCAATGATTCCATTCGCAAACAATGTATCTGCCAGTAACAATGCGCTTGTATATTTATTACTTAGTAGTGGCCGCGCAGTTTGCCGTCTCTTCGAAGCCTGGGGATACTCTATATTTAAATGTGTATATATACATACTCGTACTGGAGATGAAACTCTGGACTCGATTCAGCAGATTCGCTCCTCCAATATCGTATTCCCATGCAAGTGGTCGATTCTCTGGCGCATTTCCCATATGCATATAACTACGAAATGAGAGATAAAAAAATATAAATTCATGACGTTTTGTTTGATATAGAACTCAATACATACAACAATCCACAAGCGTATTTGTGTGTATGTATTGAATATAATGTTTGGCCAGAAACTAGCAACCAAACGCAATTTCCATTTTATATATTGTGCTTGATTCCACTTCATTCACTCTATTGGACTCAAGCGCATAAAGTGCCGAAAAAACGTTAAAAAGTGAAACAAACATTAATTTTATGCTTCTCCCAGTTGTTCACATGTCCAATTTCGATATTTCCATCGAAATTCATATTTTCATCTGTTTAATCTACTTCTGATGCACCGTTGAAATAGAAATGATGGGAATTTACTCTGAAAATGTTGAGCAACAGTAGGCGTACAAACTCTCGTGAATCTTACTTTGATCTTCCTTCCCACTTGGTACGACAGTCAGAGTAATTAAAGCGCAATGACACCGAAATGTCGCGAGAGAAAAACATAGAGAAACGAGGCAAAAACGCCTGAAGAAAACTGATGAATGGAGAGATAAAAAACAAGGGAGAACAAGTCACAATGCCACAATGCTGAGGGCGAGGCGACGACCCCAATATCATATTTGGAAAAACATTTCGACATATGAGAAATAATTATACCTAAATCCTTTGACCTACATTATGGAATTTCAATAAATTAATGTGGATTCAAAATGTGATTGCTTCAGTAGAATCAACAATTGTTCATCATTTATCATGGCGTATTTGGTTGAGCGGCGAATTTATTATCGCCGACATACTCGGAGTAGGAATAGATGCCACGTACAAGAGACGCACCAACTTCATATACCGTCTCAATCTGACCTCTCTAGAGACATTGCCCACTAAGGGGATGGTAGATAAATAAAGGAGATGTACCTCCATATATATAGTGGTATATAGGGATGGGAAGCGAGCACACCCCAACGTTTGTTTTATAAGTATAACCATCTTCGAGACGAGCCACGTCAGATCCCTACCGCACTAACGTTAATGGAAAGCTCTTGGTGGATGGCTCTATGTATGCTAATCGAGTTGCGTAGCGTCGGTCGTTCTTGCGTTGAGGGTGAAACCACATCGGCGACATCGTTATAGTTACTGCGATCTTATCTCGAACGCGATATGCCATGAAGATGTGATGAAGATAAGTCGATCGTTTGACATATACACATATACATAATTTATATAGTGCGGTAAGGTTATGCGTATTTTCAAGCTTCAATAACAGCCCTTGATAATTTATTTCATACTGGAAAATGTCGTCCCAGATAATTATGACCTAACTTTCGATGGTATTGTTGTGAGTTGTACGAATGGAATTTCAACTACTCTAACGTTTGTTTCGAGCCATTATCACAACCACGTCCGTATGTACGCCCATTATACGACACAACCAATTCTTATTTCACCTCAAATATACGTTGAAAAATGAATGAATTTTTGACATCTGTGGATTCAATATTTTTCTCAAGGCCATCAGGCTTTTTTTTCATTTTATTGCTACTGCTCTCTGACAAGCACATTTCAATTTTGCCCATGTTATGTTCTCCGTGAATCATCGAGATAAAAAACTACGGTAATATCGGTATGTCGTGAGGGAACTATAATATATACATTTATGCACATCGTACATTAATATTGGATCTTACAGGAGAAGTCTAGTTGCACTTTATCATTCGAACGAAGAATAAACAAAAATGTATACCTACAACTTTCTTCGTGCTTCCTTACTTCTGCATGACAAATGGTATGAGACGAAATTTTTCATCTCACCGCACAAAATTCACATGAGCTCATGTGTGTATTTTTCTAGCAGACGCGCGCGCGCACACACCGCTGGAGCCGCTTCAATTTATGCTGCAGTAGTCACGCCACTATACGAGTCAGACCCTATTTATTTAATGGGCACTGCGACGCTACTGGGGCTAATCTGCGTCCCTTGGATACATTGTCATGCAGATCGTTCCACGCTCATCACGCCACGACTATTATTCCGTTCGACTTTGCATTGCTGTCGCAATGGCGAACGTCCAGAGAATACAGAAATATATATATACATGTATGTGCATGCATATGTACATGGCTTGGGGTGGACATGGGGTTCCGCCGAATTGTAATGCTGGTTCGAAGAAGCCAACATTGGACACACAACTAAAATTCATACCACTTTCTTGTGCGGAGATGCGCATGAACGCAACTACACATGAATAGTATAACGGTTGAGATGGTGCCATATTATTGGATATTGAATTCATTATTTCATCTGTCAATTTTCGATTGCGTTCTGCAAAACATGACAACTTTCAAATCAGACGTTATGTATATAACGAGGAATGTGACAAATGCGAACAATCAGCACAACTAAAAGAGACGAAATAAATACAATATGAGAAACAAGAAATAATGGAAAGTGCAAGGGCGTGTCGAGTGTCAGAGCAAACAGTAGAAAACGACCCTGATTCAGACGCACTAAACAACGATTCTGTCTTAACTGTGAGATACCATGGGCGCTTCGCAAACTACATACCTATCCATATATAGAAATGCTAGACGCGAGTAGCAACCCACTGTATTTTGTGAAAATACGCGTGACAACTTCAAGTCTAACTTTCTTCTCATGTTGGACTGCTCACATGCAAGTGAATAAGTTGTAATGCAGTACGCCGCCGCATCTTGCACTTCTAGAGCAGTAATTTTCAATTCAAATGCATCATCGTTGTCTAGCATTCAAACAGGCACAGTTTTCTTTGAAATCGCATCACGATCGACTGTCACAAATTCATAGTGAAGAAATGTGGAAGGAGAAAAAATAAAAACGAAACTCAACACAGAAGAATGGGGTCCGTAGGGGCAATGAGTAATAAGAAAATTTGAAGGCAACAAAACCGGGGTGCAGGTAAAAAAAAAAAGTAGATTTTTCTTCACAAAGTTCCATATCAACCACCCTCCAATCACCGTGAATTTTAATTAAAAAAACCAGTAAAGCTCTATGTATAGATGTGGTCAGACATATACACGGGATAAAGAGCCCAGCGGCCTCTTGGATAAAATTCACGGAAGAAACTTTGCAGCGTAACTTGTTCGCATTTCCGTGGCTACAGTGAAAAAGCTACCGATGAAACTTTGGCATTTAGCACAGCTACATAGAGAACGCCTGTAAAAATGTTGGTGAACGAAGGACGGCGAAAAACAAGCTTCAAGATATTAGAGAGTAGGAGAAATATTATTTGGTCAAACAAATAACAACAATATATTGCAAAGTGAAATGTTTCTACGTTCGCTGGATGATGGAAATTCCATTTGTTTATCATATTTATCGATTTGCCATACGATACGTGACGAGTGTCATGATGTTGAATGCCCAATTGATGGAAAAAAAAAATCGAGCGGGGAAAGAAGGAAATGCGATAAAATGAAATAATAACGCAGCCAACCAGATAAAATAAGAAATTGGAATTTTCCCCACTTCCAGTGACTCGCACCTCTCCAACGATATACGTCGGACTCTCTATATATTAACACTGTATACAAAAAGAATAGAAACTTCGCTATGGAAGCATGAGGAAGACAATGATGTAAAGTTGTACAGCATCGGCGCAGCGGTATTATGGAAATTAAAAGTTGTACCGGCAGTGAGAATAATATTGAACAAGAGTTGTGTTCATGCCCGTATACATCTAACCATATATATCTGTCCTTGCATTCATTTACTCTCTTGACAGTTCCCCATAAATATTTCCAATTTTTTACGAGCGCATATGCACACACCAATACAAATACAGCGGGATAATTTTATCCAAAAAGAATCGATTCTGTTTATCATATCGATTGAAATAAATAGAAGTGAGCAATCGTTTTCATGTATCCATGGGAATATTAATGTCATTCATGTTATCCGAAAGAATATTACACAGCAGAGAAATAGAAAAAAATTGGCACTCAAATGAGCCGACGCACTCCTATCCGCACTTCTGTCAGAGCGATGTGCGCACTTAGTGCCGGATATGCGCCCGGTCCTCCAACACTTACGGCCACTCTGATTTCTCTTTTAAACTTGAGCTCGGCTTTAATGGATGCGCCTGAAATAAAACCTACAGTATTATCATCTCATCCACCCATCAGTCTTTTAATTCCATTCTAAACGCGTGCTTCACCTTTTCACATGCATCCACTTACGAGAAGCCAACTGTTTTATGAAATAGAAACTGACTCGAATTTTACATGTGAAACAAACGTGAGATGAAATCCAATACGCGGTATGGATGATCCAAGCCAGTGATTGTGTGTTCTATAATGAAAATTTTATTCCATCATGGAATACTATTCCACTGTCTAACTCATTTGACATTCCTGATAACAATTGAATTTTATGTCGGTCAAGGTTGCAAGCAGCAAAACTATCTACTTTCTTGATGGAAGACCATCAGAATTATGAGGAAGCTCGTGGTAGGATCCGAGATGTAATAAAACACATGGACAACATTATTTATTGATTAAATCGTTAGAAAAATGACACAGGACAATGATGTACAAGAATGTAAATTGAAACAGACTCGCGGGATGCGCTCAAGTGTGGATTCGAATGGTTGTCATTTCAGTAAAACGGTTTGACCGCAACGCAGAAAATTTCTCCGCCGACGTTTAATTAGTCCGCCAAATATGCGGCGTACATTAAGCCGGCGGACGCTAGTGGCAACGGCCACCATGAGCGTGTAAGAGAGAAAAACGGTGAGGAAATGCCGGAAAATACGTTAACATATATATCTCTTCGGGCACTATTTCCATAACAGTATAGCACTAACAGTATACAATACAGAATTATGTCAGGTTTAATGAACGTTTTGCTAGGTCATAACAACAATCATAAATGTTGCGAGCACCGCGGAATTGTCAGGAAAAAAAAATGAATCGAAATGAAAGCCACAAAATTAATGAAAAATTAGGGTCACGTATATACATTACCATTTATTTATACATACACGAATACAACTTTGTTCCATGCATATTTATGATTCAAACTATTAGTTCTCACTCAGTACACATTCTCTTAAAAAAGGATCACTTTTATTCACTCATTGCACATCATTGTTATTTGCCCAATTCATTCGCATATAAAATCAATTCACAAGTATTATGAAAATGATCACATTGGCAATTAAAATTGGCAACTCACTCAATAATGTATTGTCATATACACAATTGGTTAGCAAACAGGGGTTGTGATTCTTCAGTGTGGCAATCAGATGATGATGATAAAATAGTAATGAACCTCGCCAGCCGTATGATGAGGTGATCGTCGAGGCTTATCTACGCTCCCTTACTCCATCAAATTCGACGAAATATAGCTCATATACATAAAATAAACTGATGTGAATCAGATTTTATCCATTATTACTTTGCGAAGTACTTGCCGGAACAAAATAAAATACCGAGAGACTGTATAACTCAATGTGGACAAGAGAGTGGTCGGTGCTGCCAATAAATAATTCAGTAATCAATTTGTGCAACTTTTCCTCCGTACTTCCGAACTATTTCTATTTACATACGCGCCAAAGTCCCACGGATAACTTTGATTTTATTCCACCCAGTGTACAGCGAGTATTTTTCATCTTTCTCCCACCTTTTTCAACACCGTCGATTCATTTACCACTTTTTCACCCGCATTTGGACCATTTTACGATAATCAATAAAAAAAAAAATATTCATAACGAAGCAGAGCAGCCTCTGTCACATTTTTTTCCTACTCAATATATTGACGAAAACTTGTTTGCCGTCGCCAATTCTCTTCTTCTATTCTCTCCGTAATACACAATTATATGAGCATTTAATCACAGTGAGTTGTCATGAATTTCAGGAGTTTTCATGATTCAGAAAAAAATATGAGAAAAATATTACCTCTGGCATTCCGGAATTGTTTGAACAACAATATATGAATAATACATAAAATTAGTTTCATATATCCCAGCGTCCTGTATTATTCCCATTAATTTTCTCCGAAAAAGAATTCACAACATAACTCAAAAGTTTAATTCCGCTCATTCTACTATCTCCGTTGAAATGCTATTGTCCAATTGTGTAGTAACGACATACCCATCGCTGCCGAAACATTTATTAAATCACATAGTTACATATATGAAATTTGGAAAATTCGAAATATGCCAACAAACGGTTTGCACGGACATAAAATAATTGGACAACATTATCATAATGTAACCTCGGACAAATATAAAACATATGGTGAGTACACAAGGAATGATGAACTAGTGGTGAACGCTGCATTTAAATATGATTTATAGCGATGTATCTACAGATGTATCCATATATATACAGATGCAGCTACATGATATGACGACAGAGAGGATTTAGGCAGCGGTCGATAAATTTTTGCGACAATTAATTTCCATTTAGCTTAATTAAATTTTCTCTTCACACCGCCACAATGGCCGAGAGATCGCCACAAACGCGAGCTTTTCCGCACTCAGACATACACATGTACATATAGTTTATGGTTTTTTTAAGGCAATTGATTTTCGTCTAACTAAATTGCTGGAGTATACATAGTACCGTAATTTGTCGAAATTTATTCTGCAGACAGTGTATACATATACGTTTTCACACGATCAAAATACTGGCAGTGCAGAAATTGGATGTAGAGACATTCGATTCCAGTTTCGGCTTTATAGAGAAAGGCAAAATAATTTAATCCACCCAATCTTACCGTTATCTCCGTCCCTAATTCTACATGCATACGAGACAATGCCACATGATTCATGTCGACTTCACAACCAAGTCGATGAAAAATATCTACTGCAGTTGTCTGATATGATGATAGAACGATTATCCAAACTGTACACAACGTTATGGGATCACGGTGATCAAATTCATTTTCAATTAATGGCCATTCATTCGTCATCTTTCGGTTGTTCAACCAAAAAAAAAATTTGCTTCATACATTAAGTTATTGTGTTGCACAAGTGGTTGGACAAGTCACGGCTGGATTCCGCATGACCACAAACTGATTTATTCGAAAACTCGCCAAGTTTGTAGAGTGAATCATTCGAATGTCGAGAGCTAACGTGTTATGTGTACTCTTGTGTCATAACTCGTAATGTATCATGAGAGAAAAACACAGAAACCTCGGGATTAAAACAAGAGGAAGACTCCTGTGAAAAGTTTTGTCGGGCTCCGACACTGTAAAACTACTCGCAATCTGTAGTATCTGTAACAAAAGTCATAGGTTACCTTCTACATCCCCCGCCAAACTATCTCTACCCAAAAATAACACTATATAAATTATGGATTTAATGATGTGTTATGAGTCTTGGATTGATAATTAACGGTTCTTTCTTGAATGTTCATATCAATCGTCTGGGTTTTATGGTAGGATATTCTTGAACAATATCACTAACGTTCACCGATTTTCCCTTGTCCACAAACACCATGGGACTATCTCCGGACCCCGCGAATCACTCGCCATCGACTCATCCCAAATAACATTAATATCCTCCCACCGCTTTGATCGCCGCCGTTCATCCTGACAGAGATACTCCAGACTAATCTTGTAGTTAGATTCACTTATACAGCTAAAAAGATTCGACTTCACATACGTCACAATGCGATACACTCTAGATGACTCAGTATCCATACTCCATACCTGAAGCATAACATCAACCAGCACAGTACAAAATTCAAGCGTAGATACACATGGTGTCACACACATTTATCAGGAAATACGCGTTCTGGCTATTAAGTATACCCAAAGGATTTTTCATTTCAAAAGGGTCAGTTGATTGAATTGAATCAGTCATACACGATTGCAGTAGATCGAATCCGATAATTAAACGAGAGGCAAAAGAATTTATTGCTCGGTCAGTGAACAGAGTGAACGGAAATGAACAAAAAAAATGAACGGAAAGTTAATTTCCACAAATTGAATATCAACATTGAAGAGTAGGAAATGAAAGAGGACGGCAAGTGGGTGATTATGTTCGGTCAAAATTATATCCATGTGTATCCGTAATTCTCGTATGAGAGACCAGTCGAGCATGCTATGCCAGTGCCCCTAACAAATTCAAATCACCAACAACGTAATTCTACTTCGGTAATAGCACCGCTGTAATGTAGTTATTTGAATTGAACTCTTTCAATATTGTCTCCGCTGTTTTTCTATAGTGACGTTAATTGCGGTCAATATTGAATAGATATGGAAAAACTATTCCAACACTATGCACATTTGAACTGCATTTTCAAATATTGTAGAACGAACTTTTGTGGGAAAATTTTGATAAATTGTGCAACGCATAACATAAGAAAGAGAGCTGTGTAAGGTAACGAACAATACAGAATATAAATTAATACACGAACCCTGCAAATTCATGTTGAACACGAATTTATGTCGTATATTCAATAGTATTCAATTATGTTTGAATGATGAACTCGAGAGAAATTTCTGTCAGCAAATATACAATGTTATAAATGCTCGTACGGTTGTATATATGCCTGTATTCATGCCTGCAATCTTCACTATGAATATGAACAGTTATGGCCATTACTGCACAAAATACCATATAATATTTCACATTTTGCATCTTGCTCAACACCAATTAAATTTACTTCAATTACACGAGATTCACGCGACCTTGCACATGTTTAATGCTCAAAGTGTATATAGATATTAACATGAGAAGAGGAAGTATATGGGAACGAAACAACTGTGCGCATAGGTTGTAATGGTGAGAATAAAAGACTTCGAGAGGCAGAATTCGAAATAAAAGTTGCGCCGGATAAAACGACAACAACGGCACAGCAGGCAGACGATGTGAGGAAAAAGGAAGGGAAAGTACGACAGAGCGAGATATTGAAAGGAGAAAAAGTAGCAGACGAACTTTGCAAAAGAGTACAGCACCATCATTACTTTGTTTGCATTTTTTATCTCGCTTCCTTCCTTCCTTCCTTACCTACAGCACGCGGATTCATAATCAAATCAAATATGAAATTAGATCACTCAAATATACTCAAACATTGTTAGAAAATACGTCCGATTATTCAATTCACTTTTATTTACACAGTCAAATATTTATGTCGATTGTTATCATGCTGTTATTATCGTATTATCTTCATCAAAGGTATATAGAACCAAATAAGAGAGGAAACTTTACTCAGCAATTAAATGTCGCTCTCTATAAAATGAGAGAAAGTGAATGGAATCTATCGATTGAGTGGTGGCTCTGATTCATAACTAAAGACGTTCAAAAAGTCATCGTACTTTGAATATTAAACTTTTTCTAGCACAAAGTGCAATACCAATCAAATGTTTCGTGGAAACAAAACGTCGCTCCCATCGGACTACTCGCTGCCATTTACAATCAAAAAGACATCGAACGCGTCAATATATTCCTGTGAGGAAACGTTGTATAATACATTGAGCGAGACGAATAATGCTTTCATCTAAACGGCATTGCGCCTCAGGTATACGAACGTCTAAAATATTACTCACAAACCACAAATGAGTATGTGAACCATGACTGAAGTAAATCAACATTTACTTTGTTAATACTTGGAAACTTGGCGCTCGAAAGGATGTGAAACGACGGACCTCATCAAATATACAAGACAACATTGAAGCTTCATAGGGTGTGAGAATGGGACACCACACCATCCAAATATTACAGATACAATGCATATACGTGTATATATGAGGGTGATCGTGCAGCAACTGTACTCACTTGTTCTGTACTCACTATAGGAATTAACTCTGCATACAACCAAATATAATCACAACCTTATCACACTATCCCTGCACAAACATTTTACTTGATGACTCACCAGAATAATCAATATCCCAATATAACATTATATACACGCCTTGTACTAAGTATGATAAACCAAAATATTATGAAAAATCCGAGTCACGGTTCATTTTCATTAATGACTATGGCACCATCACACCCGAGTCTGTCGCGCTCCAGCACCTCAATTGTTCTAATCTCATTGTTATTTTCAGTACATGACAACAACATTTCATATATGCGTTAGGAGTACGAATTTCTGGCTCGTAATAACACTGGCGGAGGTTGACAACCATACAACTGTATCTCTATGTTTCGCATTGAAGTCCCACAAAACATATGATGATGTCAATTGTCTCTGAAATCTCACTCGATACCTCGAGCAACATCTCTTATTCACATTGAGATGAGAAATAAAAATTCAGAATTACATCTCTGAAATATCCATGTCTCGGGAAATTTACTTGCAATTCAAGAGATATGTTTCCACGAATAAGTATTTTCTGGAAGAGTTGTGCATCACTACCAGAAAAGTGCAGCCATCCATATAAACATTTAATAAAGATGATCAAAGAAGACGAATACCCTGTAAAATGGAAGGTGAATATACCGTAGACGTACGTACCATGCTCATATGTATGCACACATGTGTACTTACTCTACCACCTTCAGAATAGCGATAAAAAAATCCTTAAAGTTTATGAGGTGAAAGTAGTGTGACGTGATGTTTTAACACATTTTTTTTTTTTTTTTAAGGAGACGAAAATGAAGTGATAGAAAAAAGGCACACTACATAGTTGACAGAAAGAAAAAAACGATTCACGTGCGCATTCTGCTCCCAGCAAAATAAAGAGGAGCTCAAATGACATTCCTCTCCCGCCTTCAGACCACATCAATATCATATCTGGCTGCCGTATCGACATGGCAATGTATTCTCAATCTCTCCTTGTCCCACAGTCTCACACAGTTTCACTGGTACTTCTCGATATACAGTGGCACAGGGTAAACCAGCTCACACCTCGAATGTATAATGCAGTTACCCTCCTCCGAATCAATATAAGTCTTCTAGATTTAGTATAGATATTTGACTTTATAGCCGAACGGAAGGGCAAAAGAAATAGTAAATGGAAAGAGTGCGAAAGCTCTTGTGTATATGCACCCAACGTCGCGTACTTGGAAAGCATCAACTCTTCCACCTTTGCTCCCCACATTCATGTGCATCACCATGTCAATAAACATACATCAATCGGCCACACGTGCACGTTCACTTCAATTGGATTTAATCGAGTTTAAAATCGTGTCATTCAACTCCTAAACATGAGTCTTAGATAAGGACAGTAAATCATGAGATTGTGCAATGTTTCCCCTTTTTTACCTTCGCAAGATTTCTCGGGATTGTAGCACAATCTATCGTGTTTGCAGAACCGAAAGCTCACAAAATATCTAGAAATAATAATAGAGAATAAAAAGAAACAAGTGAAGAAGGCAAAGCCCACTGGGCAAGGGGAATAGACTTGCATTTAATCCTCATTTTCTTCATTTCCATTTTTCACACTCTGCGTTCCTGCTCATATTTTTCTCTCTCTTTAACTTTTCTTTATTTCTCCAGATTTATGTCACGTTAAAAACGACAGAATAATGCTTCAAGAAGTAAACAAAAGATTTTTTTACGAAACGGAATAAATGGTGGGGCATGATAATCTATATCCATATATATATTTTTCGCAAATCGTATGATGATGCAAAAAGTTGCCAGTGGAAAACGCAATCAAATGCCTTTGAAGCACTTTTTCTTTATAAACCCGATTAAACATTCGCAAAAAATATGTATCATCGTAGACAAGTGAAATAGTGTCGAGTGGGGCGCACAATGCGAATTGATCATTTTTTTTCCAATTTAATGTGACCTTTGGTCGATAATGATGATGAATTCGAGGCCATTCAATGAGGAATCTAGGCTGTGGGTATGTTCAAACGCGGTTTGAAGATTCTTTTCAACCTGTAGCGAGCACGTTTACGATCGAACGCAGCACAGAAACAAATATTTAATGTTGATGTGATGAATACCAATCCATAGTGAATAAACGTTTATATTGAGCCGGTGATATTGCCAGAGTATTCGGGCTTGCATGAGAAAAAACAGTATGCATACACGTGTGCACGGTCTTTTGACAAAACCAGAGCCACACTCTGTTGGTTGTCTTCATGCAATGACAACTTTTTTTTCTGTAGAACGAGACACATGGTCAACACTGAAAGGTCTTTGTTTCGATAAGGGTCTGTGCGCTTCACTGAGCACATCTACATGTACATATACAGATGTGCGTAAATTGTCTATGTATGTTGTATGTATCCCTTAGTTTCAAACGCTCACTATACGTAACAGAGGCAATGGACGGTGAAATGCTGCGCACAGCACCCGACCAACATTCACTTTCCTACACGTGAGAATATCGATTTCCAGGAGTACAATAACACTTGAGAGGACTCACTTTTTCTCTGTAGAGTTCACATTCACGTCAAATTGGCTCCGATAAATCATAATATAGTGTTCTCACTTAGATGTAACTATCGGCAAATATGACTATTCCTATGTATTACTTCAAAAGATATCAGAACTCAACAAACTTATTTACTCCGCCTGTAGTGAGAAACTATTGTAATGGCATATGTACATGAATTAAATAAAACGTGCCATACCCAAATCCCAAATAAATTGTCAACGCAATTGTGAAATGAAAATTTGCGGGAGAAAAAAAGTGTGCAAGAATAGAAAGGCGTATAACAAACGAGTATGATAGTTGTAAAGTTTTCATTACACTTATTCTCTATACAGATATCTCTTCCTAGATATCTTTACGACGAGCAGAAGAAAATGTCGATATGTTCGCTCGCGATATCAATCTACGCGATCTGTATACCAATGTTGAGAACACATCAAAAGACAGTCGGTGCCATCTATTCGTTCGGTCTTGTTTCAGGAATGTCGGACAGTGGGAAAAGGCATCCAGTATTATTATACATCCATGGTGAAAGCTATGACTGGGGTAGTGGAAATCCGTATGACGGCAGTGTCTTTGCTAGTTATACCGACCAAGTCGTAGTAACGATCAACTACCGACTCGGCGTACTGGGCTTTCTCAATGCCAACATTTCACCTCACACGAAAGCCCGGGTGGCAAATTACGGTCTCATGGATCAACTCGCAGCGCTGCATTGGGTCCAAGAGAATATCGCACTTTTTGGCGGGGATCCCGGCAATGTTACGCTCATGGGCCACGGCACGGGCGCTGCGTGCGTCAACTTCCTTGCTATAAGTCCAACAGTAATTTCCGGTAAGTATTTGTTTCTCATGAGGAAAAATGATGCACAACTTAACCCCTATCAATTAAATGTTGCAATGTGAACTATGCCAACATGTTTTCTGAGATGTAGTGATCTATTGTACTACAGTTGTCCTATTTTACCACGCACGGTTAGCCAAATTGTGTGTGTATACATATAAACGTATCATTTCTTTGCTCACTAATACATTGTAAGTGCGGTTTCCCCGATGAGAAACATGCATGGTGACAACTTTAGGGTTTGCTGGAATATGAGAGACACGACGGATTACACGTCAGATTAACTGTATTCACTAAAACGGTATATGTGCTCGGGTGTGTGGAAGGTCTCTGGTGATATGCTGAATGATTCTGATATACAGAAGCTGTAAAGCTCAATATATGTGGATCGTGCACAAATCCGTAATATTTGAGAGGAACACACATGTGATGTATCGATGAGCATATACATTCATCACGGAAACACGCCATGCACACATACAACATGTCATATTCATAACGACAATACATAACTGAGGATATTGACTGTCATCCTATATTTGTTACTCGAAATCTTTATACAAAATTATATATGGACAATTACTATAGCGAAACTCAACCACACTATGTTTGATATCCATTGAAAGCCTCTGTCGCGTTCAAATGAATCTACAGGTTTTATCAGAGATTGACGGGTAAGAATTTTAGAGAAAATATTTCAAGAATAATTTCTCAGACCAATTTGTGCTTGATCTCTATTTTATGCCACACACCGTTCACTGCCCAAACATCCTCATGTTCTTCATGTGTACACATACGTATATATGCGACTACCAGAAGCCACATATCCCATGTAGATGCTATTGGAAAATGCCTCTCCTTTATGGCGAACGCAGACACGCGTCCTGGACACCAGCCAAGATTCAAACTTGATGGGGATCAAGATGTCAGTAGAGTGGTGCCACTCTGTGTGCTTCCCACCGGACTTTTTGCAACAATATGATTGTTTTTTCTGCAGCGTATAAAACGCTTCACTGAAAGAGTATCATCATTCATTGAAGAGGAACTAATGAAAAGCATATTGATGTATGAATAACCGAATAACATCACCGTGATTGAGCATGTATGTTTTCCAATTTGTTTCTGTGCGCGCACACTGCATTATCATGAATTGTGCAGTTCTGGCGGAAAGCCAAAATCGGCACAGCAATACCACCATTCTCATCCACGCGGTCTCAATCTCTCGCCATATATCCATCACTGTATCCACACAAATATACTCACAGCACACTTGGATGCCCATTTTTTTCAACCTGAAGCCGCAGCAGAGATAACGGCGGTATATCCTGTATAGTGGGTGTTATCTATTATAGATTTTCATCATCTTCAGTGATGCCTTTGACAAACCAGAGGATGAAAAATATATTTCTCTCAACACTTCCATAATACGTAATTCTAACCAATAATTTCACTCTATTTTGCTGCCATTCTTAATTTAACTTGAAAATAAACAATCTCTTTCATTTTTCAACCCCAGCATATAGAGGAGAACCGCCTCACTTTAATTGAACATCTTTCTGAAAATGTTTCCCTTTCATTATCACTTTTGTTTTCAACAGACAACACTCTATTCTATAATTAATTGCTCCTCAACAAATAAAATCTGAATGACGTTTCAAATGTAGATTTGAGAAGCGGTGTTTGAAAATGCGGAGCCTTTCGTACAGATGGGGAAGCTCATAAAAGTAGCATATGTTTTGTTAATAGTCGTATCCATCTCGTTTGCTCATACTTTTTACCAAATTTTCATACAGAATGAGTGGAGAGATCTCGTCATGTTGTTACTCAAACATCCTCTAATTAGGATGAATTCCAGCAGTCCAGGAGAGAAAGGTGGCTTTCATGGAGATTGTTGGAAACTCTACACGAAATGCCGTGGAGGCAATGCTAGTACAGCCGTTTTTACACTACCAGTGAACGCATTGTATATACAACAACAGAAGCAGAATATTGTTGATATATCGTGTGTGATAGTGATACTGAACTCTCCTTCATCCATCACAGATGTTTCCATTCGCCTCCTCTATTTCGATTGAACTAGTACAAATAAATGTTCTAATATGAACCGGAAAATTATGATGTGAATAAATAGAAAACAAAACATCGGCTTTCAATGAACAACATAATAAATGACAATTCTCATGGACTAACTTTTTTCTTGGAGTGAAATACCTTCTTCCCGATGGCATTCGCTCACCACAATCTCACTCGTTTGAGAATTTCGCCGTGGTAACCAATTAAACATGGAATGATATGAGGGGAAAAATGATTGAAGTTGTATCGAGTAATCACTTCTTCATGGCTTCCCATGCGAGTAATAGAAGATCAATTTTCTTTAACACCGTCACGTCGTGGATACATTAATTTTTTAGATATAACGTAAATGATATCGCTTATATGTAGCAAATCGAATGAGTAGAATGTAAGTGTTCGCATCACTGAAGAGAATGAAACTTTATCAAACAAAGTTATTCTTTGATAAAGTTGTGTAAACGGTATACAGTAAAGAATATAAACGAGGGAAAAACGTTTGCATCGGATCTAATTCCCCAGCCGGCTCGCGCCACAAACGTGGCTGAATTCTTACGCGGTTCCACTCTAGGATTCAACGGTACGAAAGCGGACTTTAATAGCTGAAATAAATTTTCCGTCTGACGTCTCTGTGATCAACAACCAACAAATTCACTTTAGGACATGTTGTGCAAAGAATTCCGAACAGATAGTCAAACCATTTTTTTCTATTACCACACAGATTCTGTTGTCACGATTTATCAATAAAATTGAAAAGAGCAATAGTTATGACCAATTATTTATTTCAAGGTCTATTCAAGAGAGCAATCCTACTATCAGGCAGTGCTCTAGCATCTTGGGCCGTTATTGAAGATCCTGTAACATACGCCGTGAAACTAGCGAAGGCCGTCAATTGTTCAGTACCATTGGATTTATTGAAAGAACACGAGTTGATTGTGGACTGTCTCCGTGAAAGCCAACTTGACGAACTCATGTCAGCCGATATTCAACCACCAACGTTCCTCAGCGCCTTTGGACCAAGTGTGGACGGTGTTGTAATAAAACCAGACTTCCAAAAGGATCTGCTATCCTATCTTGGTCCAGAATTCCAGGGATCAGGGTAAGAATTCCCATTCCTACGCATTTTCACATCTCTAACAGACCCTCACGTCTTTACATATTTGTATCTGTATGCCGTTGATATTATGTTCAAGGCAACTTCCGAAGACAAACGATCCTGGAACTCCAATCACGAGTAACAACAAGTACGATTTGTTGTTTGGTGTTACCATGAGTGAGGCACTCTGGAGATTCGCTGAGAAAGATGTGCAATCGGGTTTCGAAGGTGAACGTCGGGATAGGATAATAAGAACCTACGTTAGGAACGCCTACACGTATCACCTCACGGAGATATTCTACACGGTACATTCAAAATTTATTTCTTGGTACAGGTGCTAAACCTAAACTCACACGCACATTTACATATATACATATGTATTTTGCACTCATGTCTTATGCGTCCACTGTACGGAATATTTCAATTCTACGCTCACCCAGCGAGCCATTGCAGATTGTATTCGGAATCAGAAAAATCTATAAAAACAGTACAAATGAAAAAATGAAAAAGGATAAATGACATATCGATGAACAAATATCCCTCGATCACGTATCACAGACATTTAGCTCGACTGATATGTCCATAGTCCCCTGGATATAATAAATATCCGTATAGGTGTTATCTTTGAACATCCGTTAAATGGTGTATTTGGTCATGGATAGAATAAATGGAACGGATGAACAACAACAACCATAACTACACCTACAACAACAGCAAAAACGAAAAACTACAATGACAACAATGAAAATATGCATACATTTGAAAATTCATATATTTTTATGTATATATCGCGGTGAAAAAATTGGGACTTGTACGTACGATATGTGGGACATGTCGGTGTTATCACGTTACTTCAATGATATCAGTAGAAGTATTTATACACACACACACACACACACACACACACACACACACACACACACACACACACACACACACACACACACACAC